>NW_019775678.1:128265-142861 GCF_001039355.2 Lingula anatina | reverse complement strand
GAACACCATACGCCAACAATCAATACAGAGCACTTACGGTTTCCCCAAGAGGATATCAACTGAGGATTTCAGAGTTCTCCAGCACCTTTAAGCTTACAAGTGCTGTCTTGGTTTAATAGCAGATCTCAGACTATCATCGTGAAATGTTGGTCATGAATCAGCCTTCAACAGGGATTTTGACAGCGTAACATACTGCTGCAGCAGTGATTTGATATTATTATTGTACTTGTTTTTTTAATTATTATTATACTTGTTTTATATTAATTGTGATGTAACTACCCAAAATCTTTCTAAAACCAATCATATTTCTGTGATCTGATCACAGCTCCTTTTTCACCATGACCAAAACATCACCTTCTACTAGTAATTATTTTAAAACAAAGCATATAAAGACAGACACCAAAAATCGCTAAAACAGGAAATAACTCAAAAGATTTTTCTTTGGCTACAATTTCTCTTTGCAGATTTTAAAGTTTTACTCAAAATTCAAGTTTTGTCCAGGACAAATTTCTGCTTGAATGAGCTGACCTCCTCCCCCCCTCAGCACTGGTGATTTATATCTTCCACAACAAAACATGTCTTCTGCAGGCTGGAGATCTACACTGATATACTAGTACATACCTCCTGAATTAATACATGTGAGAGAGAGAGAGAGAGAGAAAAAAGAGAAAAGAGAGAAAGAGAGAGGGAGGGAAGGAAAGGAAAAACAAGAAAAAGGAAGTGATGGAAAGAGGGAGAGAGATAGAGAAAGAGAGAAGAGCAGAAAAGGAAGGAGGGAAAGAAGAAGGAGAGAGAGAGAGAGAGAGAGAGAAAGAATATGACCAACCGTCTAAAAAAATACAAGGTATACGACAGGCCTGTAGCCGGGGGTGGGGGGGGGGGGGGGGGGGGGTTTCGGGAGGTTTGAAAGAACTGCCCATTTTGCCAGCCAGGAAAAGGTCCATTTGGGTAAAATTTGATCTAAGTACACATAGGCTTCATTGTAAAAGGTCCACTTTTTTTAGAAAAAGAACCACCCCTTTGAATTTGCTGGCTACGGGCCAGTACGAGTATCTGTTTCACTCATTTCAAAATATTTCCACTGCAGTAGCTACATGCTGATTTGGCTGGAGATAATTCAGTCAATGTTACAGATGAGTTATAGTCGTAGACGTTTTTCTCAATAAATCACGACAGAGCGTATCTAGGGTTTCAGGGGTCAGGACAACATAACAGATCAATTGCTCCAGGAGATTGCACGCAAACTGTCAATCATTATCACATGGTGAGTTACAGCACCACAACTTTACTGCATTAACAGACTCACACTGCCAAGCTCTGACTCATAAATGATACTGCAAATATACATTTCTCATTAAAAAAATTGACATGAAACAAATCCACGTATGTCCACGCCCCCCTCTAGAGAAATAACATGTACTGGTACTCCCACTTAGTCAATGGACGCTAATTATTGGAAATATTCTAAAACAGGGTTGGTCACTACACAACAAAAGAGCAGCTCACAGAACAAAGCAGGACCCATTAATACTATTATTATCAGGATCAATACAACTGTTCAGTCACTATGAATCATGTATGATCCGGAGAAGAGCTTCACACTGGGAGCAGGTTTTTCCCAACAGAGTGACTTACAAGGCAAATGCTTTAACTTTTGCAATTAACTCTTGCAGACGCAGCCTCCCATTTTATTTCCATTTCAATATTTTAGTTGTATGGATATAAACGGATTACTCTAGACTTCAGTAAAAACGAGATTATCTTCCCTTTAATCTATTATCTCAACAAATCATTGAAAAATTCATTTTCACGACTTGTTGGCATCGCAATCAAGGCAACTGCAGCAAACAGGTGCAATGTTAATATAGAGAGCGAGGAAATCTGAGTCCCTGTAAAAAATATTTTCAAGTGATTATTGAGGAATTTCATACACACCTCTTCAAGCCCTGCTACTGTGTTGCGGCACTGCCCCATCTTACTGACGAACGCAGAGGTCGTGGGGGAGTGGAAATCCTCCCACGTTTCTGCCAGGAATTCTGGCACCGACAGCACGTCAGGCATCGTGACGTCAGATGCACGCGCAGCCCGAGGTTTAAGTATTAATTCCTGCGAGATTGAATCCCACTTCCCATTCTCGATTTCAAAGTAGCTTCGTCACGGAGCGAATTATATTTTTGCAGAATCTTTGAGAGTTATTTCAAGTATGGTATAATCTGTTAACTAAGAAATGTATTTCATTTTATTTTGGCGTTAAGAATAATCTTTATATGTAAAATGGAATTTTTTTTTCACAATAACTTAAGGAAATATTTTTAAGCCAGTTGCTGCGGACTTGACATATCCCACAATTCCGTGCAATTCGCGGCAAGGTTTGTAAACAGAGCACTTTCTATTTGTCAAATTTCCTGTTTATTCAGATTAGTCACTTGCCACATTTAAAAAATAAAAATTTGGGAAAGATTCACAAAATTATTGGCACGTTGAAGGGTTATTCAAATGTTAGATGAAAAGAATTATTGCGAAAAGAAATTTAAATGTTTGATGCAGTGAAAAAAAATCATGCCTGCCTCTTATTGTAATTTACAATTTTAATATAGTTCTGTATTCCATTATCTCTGGAATGCACGGCAGAATTTGAGAGCCGTTTAAGACTCATACAGTGCCTGTTTTTTATTGAAGACCAAGCAACAAAATGCCGGGCAATCACCAAGCCCGCTTTGCCGTGGTTGACCAAGCTCTGGAAAAGCTGGATAAAGTGAAAGACTACATCACAGTTGGAATGGAGACCGTTATAGACGTGACACAAGACTTTGTGCAGTGTGACAAAGGTGTGATCATACAGTGATAAATGTGATAACTACATTCTGGCGTTAACTTGAGAAGAGAGGGGGGAGAGATGGTCAATTAATGAAAAGAGCCCACAGTGAGATGTGCAGTTGGCTGTAATTGACCAGTGTAACAGTTTATAAGTAAATAACAACAACACATATAGTTGAGGTCAGAAAGAACCCTCTAGATTATCTGTTAACAGCTAGCTCACAGCGATATCTAGCTAACAGTGATAGTTATAGGGTATTAGAGCTGATACCTCTGTTTAGACCAGGGTTAACATCCCATGCTGCAATGAATCACCAAACTATTGTCTGTTGATAACTCATGCATTGTGTTCAAGTAACGCAATCCATGTATAAAAGAGGGGCGTAACCAGTTGTTAAAAATTGTTACTTTTGGTAATGTCCCATTCTTTCTGAGCTTGAGGGTATCTAGACTAACAGGTTTTAGGAAGAATCATCAACACTCCCTAAACTTCAGATCGCATGACTGATGTTAACTTTACATTCCAAAGATTTAGTGCTTAAAATACTTCTAATCATTTTGTGATGTGGAAAGTCTTGATGTTCATATATTGATGGTTTATATTTAGGTGAGAGCACGGATAAAGAGAATGAGTTAAAAGATATGATGCTGCAGTATATAAGCATGGAGGCTGAGCTTCAGCATTTCCTCTCCGCAGTTGATCACGTCAAAACTCAGGTAAACTGGAACCTGTCTTCTCTTGTCAAAGTGACATCTTGTGGTCTTGTAGAAAATATCAGTACTGTAAGCTTTTTTTTTTTTTTTTTTTGGTTCTGGAATAATTTTTTTTTAGATTGGGTCAAATAACTTGCATAAATTGCGTTTGTGCTATACTTTGTGCTCTTTTATTCAATTTCACTGTATTTTGTACATTTCTATGAGCAGCATTCTTTGATAAAAAAAGGATTGGAGTAGATTTACACAAGAAAATGTAACAGTTACATATGTACAACTCTCTTTGCTTATGAACAGAGGATTGTCAAACAGTTAGTGTGTTATAAATATGGGTGTTTTTCAAATTAATTCACCTCTTTATTCAAATTCTTGTGTAAGTTTGTGTAAGTACCCATAGAACAGTATGCTTACTTATTGTTAAGTAATTCCTTTTGACCACCCCAGAGCACTGGTGACACGGTGGGCATGGCGGACATGTTGGACAGAGAATTCACTGAGAGGAAAAAGACAATAGACCCTGCCAGGTTACAGGAACACATCAAATATAAAGATCTGAATCAGAAGATATGGGACACACTTCACCCAGGTGAGGCTCTGCCAGAAGTACTCTTAACTGGTGTCACATTTTCTAGTTACCCCTTTTGGAACCGTTACATTATTACTGGCGACCTGATCACTAAACTTTTCTATTTGGCTTTTGAGAACCATTCCATGTAATGTTCCTTTTTACTGTCAGAGACATTGACAAGCATGCTGTCATTCTCTTCCATCCCCCCCCCCCCACCCCTCCCAAATCACCTGTAAATGTTCAAAGTCATCCTATCTGGGCTTTCCAACTAAGTCACATTTTCCTTAAGAATAAGCAATATTTTCTTACTCAGGGATCTTTGCTTGACTGGGATATTTTATACCATTTTCAATTAAATCATTTCGTTGTATGTTGAACCACCATGTCTCCCTATACATTTTTGAAGAAAATGTACTTACATCAGGTGGTTATTGGAGGGGTCGGAACATTTCTCAAATGAAGAAGAATATAAGAATATATACTAAAATATAATATATATATTTTAAGAATGTATACTAATGTTAGGTAGTAATTTGAAGGGTTGGAACATTTTGAAGGTATTAGTTGGAAAATATAAGTAGGTTTGAAGGATTGACATAGACTGATAAAAAGTATGAGTAAGGATGTTCTCAAATGAAGATGGAATACCTTTTCATGTTTCTTTCTATTGTCCAGATGAGTTAATGCCAGAGCAGGCCAGCCTTGACCTTGATGATGATGACCTTGCCATGACCCAGCAAGTGGTGGTCACCAAGTGTCCGTACACGGGTCAAGAGATGATCAACCCCATGAGGAACAAATTGTGTGATCACAGATATGACAGAGCCGCCGTAGAGGAGATGCTGAAGAAGAGAGGCAGCAGAGCCAAGTAAGTACACAGCTAACACAATGTTGAAGATGAGAGGTGACAGAGCCAAGTAAGTACACAGCTAACACAATGTTGAAAATGAGGGGTGACAACCAAGTTAGTATACAGCTAACACTTCCACACACACCATTTAAGGGATTTAATCTTAGGTCTGAGATTTATTTGCAAGGCCCCTGCAGCGATGGCCCGCATGTATGCGTTGAGGCCATCAGGGAATTAGTCTGCTTGCTTTTAAGTGAGTCGGCCATATTTAGTCAGTGGATCAGTTTGTCCAGGGATCAACTTTTAGTGAATGCCCTCTATGTCAATTTCTCCCCTCAGTGGAGGCGGGAAGCCATCAGGGAATTAGTCTGCGCTACTTTTAACTGTCTATGTATCCCCTCAGGTGCCCGGTGGCGGGATGTGCCAACACTAAACCCATCAGCCAGGACGACCTGGAGGAAGACAATAAATTCAAACGATACATAGAAACTAAGAACAGACAGGAAGGAAAGAGGACAAAGCGACCAGGAAGAGGGGCATTTAATGTGTGACAGCTCATGAACTTGGAATTCCAAGTGAGAGTCATCAGGGTGCTAGATTTGTTCAGTGTCAACCAAGGTTTTGTCAACACTGAGAACACAAGAGGAAGCTGTGGATATATTTTTTAAATGCTGCTGACTGCGAAAGGACATTGTGGGACCATTCTCACAGATAATTGGATCGATCTATCTCCCTGGGGAATCTCACTAAATTGCTGTCAACTTGACCGGCATAAATGTCTGTCACGCCTAGTAAAGTTGTTAGGGGGTAATTATCTTGACCTCTAGCTGATTTGGTGGGCATGACAGACATTTAAGCCAGTTAGATGATAGCATTTTAGTGAGACTCCTCACGGAGTTAGGTCGATCCAGATGGATCAATCTAGGTATGGGAACCCAGTCTATGACTAAAAGAGATTAAGGAAAGTGACACTTATCACGTGTAGTAAGATACTGTAGTGGTGCATGGAGTTTATGTTATGACATGGTCCTGGTGAACTGTCGCAGGACTTAATTTATTCTTCCATTTTTTAGGGGGCAACCCAAACCAGTAAATGAGAGTCACTGGTGGTAATAGGACGATGACAGAAATCTTGGAATGAAAATGAAAAAAATTGAGACTGAATAGCACCATTTGGTGACTTCCTCACTTAATTTTTTCAGTTTTTATATTGACAGAATTTCATTCTCTGTATAACTTTTTTACAATGGTATAAATTCAAGGTGGGATATGTTAAAAATTGTTGATATAAGTATGCCATTAGAACTGTGCTAATTTTGGAGGCAGATGCAGATACCTCTGTACGTCACTGTATTCAATAGGAAGGGCAATTAGACTTGGATGTGGGATAATTCACGGAGTTATGTGGCAAGGCATGATGATGTATGAAAAATTTTAGATGCTATTTAGGTTTTGAAGTGACCTATTGGTTTCTTAATGCTATCCAATTCAAAAATAAAGGGAAACTGCCAAAATTATATATAGATTAAAATGATGTGTTGTAAATTGCTGATTGAATTCTGTAGTGCAAATTGGTAAATGTGTAGAAAAATATTGTATCCGGGAAAAACATCAACATCCGACTTTTGCTTAAAGAATTTGGGCATGCTCTCAGGGGCGTATACAGCGATATTTTCTGACAGTCTTCCAAATTATCTTTGTTGATCCATCCTCCATTTTGACCGTCCTCCGACAGAAAAAATTAGATACCGTCAATGTAAACTTGAAAATCTGACCGTCTTCCGGAAGACCTAGAAGACCCTGGCTCTCAAGCCGCCTTCCCAGGTACATTGGAATATACAAATACCCAGTTTGCTGGCTAAAAAAAGAACACAGTTTTTTGTTTTGACCACAGTGCTTCTACAGGCCTAAAAATGCACCCATAGCAATCATTTCAACAGCTGCGGGAGTTAGTTTATGATTTTTGATTTTGTAAGTCCACTTCCTCAACTGAAGTCCATTACACTGTAGGTCGTTTGGGAAAATACGTCTAGAAGTGAAAATGCTATTCCATTTTTGCGAGTGAAAAATACCTATATTAGGAATGCTATAAACTAATTACAATAATTATAATTACTTTTGGTTCAGCCAACTTCATATTCCGTGCCATTGTGTTATAATTTGAATTTAGAGACTTGACCTTTTTTCCTTTCAATGTTATGAGCTGGCGAGCCCATACAAGCAGTCAAACTGACGGTTACTCTCTTGTGACCTTGACTGTTATTATTTTACACAAAGCAAAGGATAGCTTGGAGAGTGCTTATGGACATTTCAAATGTATTAAAAGTAATTAACGGACCCAAGGTGGAAGTACCAATAGATAGTTTCACAGCAATTTCATATTAACCAAGCCCATCCAAGGTAGTTATATGAATGCAGACGGATGTAAAGATGTAAGACAATTTTGACTGTTTGACTTGCTGATACTGTGAGAGTAAAGTGAAATGAATTAAAATGTTTTCTCTATTTGTTGTGCTTCTGCTGACAATTCAGAATAAATAACATATCGATCTGTCTGTCCATCTATACATTTTGTGTGCTAAGTGTATCCAATATTGAACTGGATGGCGATATGCACTAGTAACAGTGTGTAAAACCCCTCTGTTACTGACAATACCAAACATTAAATTTTCATAGCATCGATATCATCTCTTTGAAATGATTAAATGATCAAAACCATATTTACCACTCTTTGGAAGAGATCCTTTAGAGCTGCATTAAAATAAATCGTTTAAACTTTTCCCAAGTGCCGTATTAGTTTTTCTGTTAGTGGCATTAATCCATATATTTCAAGAACTCCGGACTTCGTTTCAAATTGTTATGATAGAATCTTACAAAAGTGGTTACAAAAAAAAAAAAAAAAAAAAAAAAAAGCATTTCAACCTAATCACACACTGAGTGTAAGTGGTTGTCAGTACAACGTCATTGCAAACAGGGTTTTTGTCATTGATCGAGTTTAACGGACCGTCACCTTAGATCTGTACATCGAGGTTGTTTCTGGTTTCAGACCATTTTACTCCCAACTAAAAAAAATGAACAATAAATGTACAATAGAATAAAGTTTAGTGCAAGAAAATGACCCCTGCAAAAACGAGTTGGAGACCCTGCGCATAATTGAGAAATCGAGAAAGAAAAGTTCCAACCCGTACCTAAGGGCGCTGTTTGCTCTCCAAAACATCAAAAAGTTTTCGGGGCCCTTGAGCAGACCCAAACCTCACGCATAGTGGGCGATGGTCAGCTTTCCGAACACCTCCCCCCCCCCCCCTTCCGGCTTTAAAGAATCTTGGATCTGCCCCTGTTTAGTTCATATTTATATGCTACAAATGCCTATGAATATTAGACGAGTTGTATTTTGCTTGGGGAGTGCACCAGACATGTTGAGTATCATTTACGAAATCTGAATGTGCTTCGCGTCCAGGGTCAAGTCAGGGGTGATAGGGAGCCCATTCTTTAGACGCTCTAAGAGTGAGCTACTTAGCTTTACGGTATGTCCAGTTCACAGATTTCGACTAGGTACAGAATAGACTCAATCCAGAGAGTGCCAGCACCCAGTTCACATAGGGAAAGAAAAGCCTTTGCTAACCAAACTACTGGTGTCTAGATTTCCAAGGTGTGTTTGCACCACTAGGATCATGGAAGTATGCTAGTAATGGGTATGAGGTAAATGAGATTCTGAGCCATGCCTTTGCCTTAGATTCGTCATTCTTTATATTGCTCATTAATTTTCTTTAAAAAAAAACATTCGTTTTGCTTATTATATGATTTTCTCTTTGAAAACTATTATGTTGTTTAGTATTCCAATCAATGTTTGTTTCAATAACATTGATGTTTGTTGTAATAATTAGCTTTAAAGGTGGATTTTATCATTGCTAGATAGAAGCTTGCTTATGAAAAGCCTTTCATCTGGGCAAATTTCATAGTTTCCTGTTAATTATTAGCAAGGATATATTTGTAAAATAATATTTTCATTTTTCAGATCCACTGCGTGGAGAAAGCCACTTAGAACTGTGTTGCAGTTATATTTCTGCTAGATAAATTTCAGCTGAAAACTAAAGTGGATGGCCTTGAAGAAATATTAATTTAGATGATGTGCTCCCATTATTTTGTCCATAGAAATACCAGCTTTATCTGAACATATATGCTTCTTTGTTCGGCACAAGCAGGCAAGGACAAATATGAACAAAAACTGCTCCCCTTGAAAGTCTCATAAGAGACTCTCATCGCTCATAAGACCTTATGTTGATGAAGGACATGATGTTATTTCAGCCAGTGACATGCACACATCTTTGTCTTCATCTGGAGTTATCAGAGACTGCCATGCAGCTGTTGTGGAAAATTGGGAAAGGTGCACAGTCACTGTGAATTTTCACTGCATAGGTGACAGGTCCTATATCAGGTGCCTTAAGCCAAGATAGTGTTCCAGTTGGTTGGGGACTGAAGCAAGTTGGAGGATAAAAAGATTCTCTGGTCAAGTCATTTCTCCTCAGTGAATTTGAGAAAGGAATTACATCAGAAATGAAGGAATATCCAACTGATGCCTTTCAAGAAATAATGAATAAAAACAAACAAGAAACTGTTCAGCAAGGCATTATGGTTATTTTTCATGTTTAAATATTATAACTGATCTACCGATTAAATATGGCAGACCAAACTTATAAGCAGCTCTGCTTAATCCTCTGATTATCTCTCCACTTCCACACACACCATTTAACGGATTAAATCTTAGCTCTGAGTTTTATTTGCAAGGCTTTTGCAGCGATGGCCCGCGTGTATGCGTGGAGGCCATCAGGAAATTAGTCGGCTTGCTTTTAAGTGATTCGGCTATATTTAGTCATCAGATCAGTTAGTCCAGGGATCATGTTGCTGTGGCTGTAGATGTGTAGACAAATATTGTATCCGGGAAACACATCAACAGCTGACTTTTGCTTAAAGAATTTTGGCTTAGCTAAAAAAAGAACGCAGTTTTTTTTTTGTTTTGTTTTGACCACAGTGCTTCTTCTGGCCTAAAAATGCACGTGATAGCGATCATTTCAACAGCTGCGGGAGTTAGTTTGTGATATTTGCTTTTGTAAGTCGACTTCCTCATCTAAAGTCTATTACACTGTAGGACGTTTGGAAAAATACGTCTAGAAGTGAAAATGCTATTTCATTTTTGCAAGTGAAAAATGCCTATATTAGGAATGCAATTAACTAATTACAATAATTATAATTACTTTTGGTTCCGCCAACTTCATATTCCGTGTTATTGTGTTATAGTTTGAATTTAGATACTGGACCTATTTACCTTTCAATTTTATGAGCTGACTAGCCAATACAAGCAGTCAAACTGACGGTTACTCTTTTGTGACCTTGACCGCTATTATTTTACCCAAAGCAAAGGAAAGCTTGGAGAGCACTTATGGGCATTTCAAATGAATTAAAAAATTATTAACGAACCCAAGGTGGAAGTAACAATAGATAGTTTCACAGCGATTTCATATTAACCAAGCCCATCCAAGGTAGTTATATGAATGCAGACGGATGTAAAGATGTAAGTCAATTTTGACTGCTTGACTTGCTGATACTGTGAGAGAAAATTGAAATGAATTAAAATATTTTCCCTATTACATAAGATATCGATCTGTCTGTCCATCTATGCATTGTGTGTGTTGAGTGTATCCAATATTGAACTGGATGGTGATATGGACTAGTAACAGTGTGTAAAACTTCCTTGTAGCTCACAATGGCAAACATTAAATTTTCATAACATCATCTTGTTGAAATGATTAAACTAATGACAACCAGACACAACATTCAAAACCATATTTAGCACTCTTTGGAAGAGATCCTTTAGAATTGCATTAAAATGGATCGTTTAAACTTTTCCAAGTGCGGTATTAGTTTTTCTGTCAATGGCATCAATCAATCTATTTCAAGAAATCTGGATTTCGTTTCAAATTGTTATGATATAATCATACAATAGTGGTCACAAAAAAAGGTGTTTTAACCTAATCGCGCACTCAGTGTAAGTGGTTGTCAGTACAACGTCATTGCAAACAGGGTTTTTGTCGTTGATCGAGTTTAACGGACAATCGCCTTAGATCTGTACATCGAGGTTGTTTCTGGTTTCAGACCATTTTGCTCCCAACCAAAAAAAAAGATCAAATGTACAATAAAATTAAGTTTAGTGCAAAAAAATGACTCGCTGCAAAAACGAGTTGGAGACCCTGCGCATAATTGAGAAATCGAGAAAGAAAAGTTCCAACCCGTACCTAAGGGCGCTGTTTGCTCTCCAAAACATCAAAAAGTTTTCGGGGCCCTTGAGCAGGCCCGAATCTCACGCCTTGTTGGCGATGGTCGGCTTCCCATCCGAGGCCTGTCTTTCCCAATCCCTCCCCTCCCCCCGGCTTTAAATAATCCTGGATCTGCCCCTGTTAAGTCCATATTTATACACTACAAGTGCCTATAAATATGAAACAAGTTGTATTTTGCTTGGGGAGTGCACCAGACATGTTGAGAATCATTTACGAAATCTGAATGTGCTTCGCGTCCAGGGTCAAGTCAGGGATAATAGGGAGCCCATTCTTCAGACGCTCTGAGAGAGAGCTACTTAGCTTAACGGTATGTCCAGCTCATAGATTTCGACTAGGACAAGAATAGACTCAATCCCGAGAGTGCCAGAACCCACTTCACACAGGGAAAGAAAAATCCTTTGATAACCAAGCGACTGGTTTCTTGATTTCCAAGGTGTGTTTGCACCACTAAGGTCATGGAAGTATGCTAGTAATGGGTATGAGGTAAATGAGATTCTGTGCCATGCCTTTGCCTTAGATTCGTCATTCTTATATTGCTCATTAATTTTCTTTAAAAAAAACCCTTTGTTTTGCTTATTACATGATTATATGATATTCTCTTTGAAAACTATTATATTGTTTAGTATTCCAATCAATGTTTGTTTCAATAACATTGATGTTTGTTGTAATAATTAGCTTTAAAGGTGGATTTTATCAATGCTAGATAGGACCTTGCTAATAAAAAAGCCTTTCATCTGGGTAAATTTCATAGTTTCCAGAAAATTAGTAGCAAGGATATATTTGTAAAATAATATTTTCATTTTTTTTTTCAGATCCACTGCGTGGAGAAAGCCACTTAGAACTGGGTTGCAGTTATATTTCTGCTAGATAAATCTGTCTGCCAGCTGAAAACAAAAGTGGATGGCCTTGGAGAAATATTAGTTTGGATGATGTGCTCCTAGACCTTATGTTGATGAAGGACATGATGTTATTTCAGCCAGTGACATGCACACAGTTTTGACTTCATGTGAAGTTATCAGAGACTGCCATGCAGCTGTTGCGGAAAATTGGGAAAGGTGCACAGTCAATTCGAATTTTCAATGTACACAGGTCCTATGTCAGGTGCTTTAAGCCAATTAGGAATTACACAAGGAAAAGAAAAGTTCTGCATACTTTTGGTACAAAATTAGAGAACAGTTCCATAAAAATTAGACAAATGGATTATCAAAAACTTCTGACTAATAGCTTAAAGGGATAATAACTCTCTGTTTGGACAAAAATGAATTTTCATGGAGTAAACAACAATTTTCCCATACTTACCAAATGGTTAATGAATCCATTTTTACATTCAAAGTTAGTCCCTGTTTTTTTTTTGTAATTTTTTTTTGTTATAATCTCTTAAGATATTATAACAGAGAATAGCCATCAATGGAGGTCACGTGGTCTAAAGACAAGCTCAGATATCAGAATAATAGCTATTACTGTTTTTTTTTTGTGGTATATCATATTTCTATGACTTGTTCCTAATGTTTTTATTGTGAAATATAGATCTCATATGCAGAGCTATTATCCTTTTTAAGAAACAGCTTAATTGGGCAAAAAAGGAAAAAGCACTACCATTAAATGTTCAACAAATAATACCAATCCCTTTGGCTTTATGTGGAGAAGATGGATCCCCCTATGGAGAAGATGGACCCCCCTATAAAGGAAATAAATTTTTATCAAGGCATTTTTTTAAATCAAATTACCTACAAGCTTTTAATATAGGGTTCCCTAAAGAAATTCCCTACGCTAGCATAGTTATTGATGTAATGTTTCAGGTAATAGCACCACCATTACCATTACCTAAAACTTTCAATCAATATGCAATCTTTTTACAGTAGGAATATACTTAAATTATTTAAAGTCAAAGATAATGTGGAAATTCATGTTGTTTTCGATAAACCAGTGGACAAAAATAAATATTATCCTAAACAAGTTGAACGTGATAGGAGAGATCAGGGTTGCTTAGGATTAAATGTGGAAGAAATTACTGCTGAAACCTCTTTACCAGCAGTCTGTCATGATTTTTTAAGCAATAGATCTAACAAGGGTAAACTAATAGCCTACCTTATTGCAGCTTCACTGTGAACAGTCACACTTAGATAGGAGTACTACATGTAGGTTGTATGTAGCTGGTAGTTATAATGATGTATGCAAGTTAGCTGTCAGTGGTTCTGTTAGGGAGGATGCTTTATATAGTGCAAATCATGAAGAAGGGGACAGTTAAGTCTGGCTTCACAGTCTGAATAGTTCAGAAAATAATATGATAATCGTATCACCAGATACTGATGTACTAGAAATAGGGCTTGGTTTGTATCATAGCAGAGAGTACCTAGGTAAAAACATCTTGATTAAATTAAGTTGTAAATTGTATGAGGAAATTTATGTTAACGTTAATAGGTTGCATGGTTACATAGTTAATGATCCCGACTTGAGTAGGTTAGATAGGTCAAAGGTGGGTAAAATTATGCAGGTTTTGTTTGTATGTTCTGGGTGTGATGATGTTTCATTTTTAGGGGATTTGGTAAAAACAATCTACTCTGTATTTTATAGGTATGCTGACATTATATCTGGAAAAAATGCTGTAGGAACTCTTGATGAAGTAGGTGCAAGGAACTACAGAAGTGGACTATTAGCTTTTTACCGTCTGTTAGATTGTCTTTATTTTAGGAAATGCTGCAATGCTTTTTTGTCAGTGAATCCAGACAGAAGCCCCATTAGTTATTTCACAAGTTTGTATAATAAGCATGGGCGTAACCAGGCATACGCACGGATGCACTGTGCGTACAATTTTTTGGGTCAGCCATGATATTATTCTCTATAAATTCAGTGTATTTTTCCTTTGTAAAATTTATATATGCACTAATGTTCTGACCCCTTCTCGATTGCTTTCACAGAACTGAGGTAAACAATACTAGTTATCATCAGAAGTCCTATCTTAATCGTCCATCCAGCTGGAACTTCCTTCTTAATTAGAGGGTTAAGTGCCCTTCAGATTTGGTAGCCTTTGTCTTGAGCAGGGAATTATATCGGAGGGAATGGAAACGGGAGGGAATGTGACGATTCCAAGCATTATCATTGGTCCTTATCAAAACAGAGCTGATAACAAAATAATCTTATTCGATATAACTCCCTGGTCTTGAGTGCATCACTCTCGCTGGCGATATTTATCTCAATTATATTTATCTCAGAAACAAAGGAAGATTGATTTTTCCTGCAAAGTTCAAAGAATTTGGACACGGACTTGATCCAGCTTAAACCCCCCCCCCCCCCCCACCCAACCCCACCACCCCC
>NW_019775678.1:105214-128040 GCF_001039355.2 Lingula anatina | reverse complement strand
GAAAATTTATTTTTCCTCCAAAATTTCAAAAAATTTGGACCAGGGCTTTGTCCCCCTTAAACCCCCCCCCCCCCCCCCCCCAAAGTAACAGGGAGGCATGGGCAATTTTTACAATATTTCCAAACAAGTAATTAAACTTAGATATAGCAGAACTTTATCCTGTAATATAATTGGTTGATTTGGGGATACATGCACCCGCATGTAAGCTGGGTGATACCATACACTGTATATGTGTTCAACTTGGAGAAGCTGACCATGGATATCACGAAGTGGATAGCAAGAAGGCGTAATAATAGGACGACGATCAACTGCTTTTCAGATTATTTTCTGAGAACTCAAGATAACTGCAGGAAACCACATCGAACAGCAGTACTGCGCTTATATTCAGAACAAAGCTCGATACAAGCAGGCACAATCTGCAGAAGTGCCCAAAGTTGGAGTCAGTAAGCCCCTAGTTAAATAAATATACCGTTATGAGCAAGGCCTTTCCAATCGAACCGTCCAGCGTAATTTGACGCACCCTGCAGCTTTTATGATGCGTCAAAGTTGAATGGTACTACTTAAATTTGTAGTGCATGCTGTTATTCAGTCACGACGAAACTACTTCCTAAAGCTTACAAAACACATTAAAAATGTTTCCATTAACTTTAAATTACACATTTCACGCCGTATGCTGCAGTGACAAGAGTGACCTTCATGCGGTACAAAACACGTGTAAGCCCTAAACGAACTCTTAGCAAACTAACTGCCAAATTATGAAAGGGAACACCTTCCCGACCTTCATACGTACGGCACCTGACAAAGCTAATAGACAAAAAATGCAATTTTCAAAATTTCAGCGACAGATCGTTCACAATCCGAGAGGGACGAGGAGGCAACATTCATATTTGTTTTAAAAAGAGACTTCGTTGGCCAAAGAGCGAGACGAGAATGCAATTTTCGTATCGTCAACAGGAGATCATTCGCAATCTCATATTCGTTCAATGGATTTCGTTTGCGGAAGATTGTCAGCCGGCGATCGTTCTCAGTCTAAGCGAGACGAGAAGGCAATTTTCATATTCATTTAAGGGAGTTCGTTCGCGAAAGAGCGTCAGCGGAAGATCATTATCGATTGTTTTTAACCCTCTCTCCCCATTGAAATTGATTATTTTTTTGATATTTTTTTATTTCACTTTACTCCACCACCCACCCACCAACCATCACCACCATTTTGGACAGCCTGTACCCCAATACAATCTTGGAAAAAGCTTTGGTTATAAATCGCTGGAATATATTTAACTTTAACTGATAATTTTAATACTGGTGAAAAGTGAGCTATGATATTTGGCACATTTTATTTTATCTGCCCTTTATCTGTTTGTGTAAGTGTACATTTAGACGTACCTAGGCATTTGGAAATCTGTGCGTGCAATTTTAAAAGGTCTGGTTACGCCCCTGATAAGGACCTCAGTTATTCAGAAAATGTTTCTATTTGGTTAGGTAATATAAGGTCGGCTTTGTTAGATGTAGAATCCTTGGAGCATGTATTGCCACTAGAAGATAGCTTAGAGTTACACTGGTTAAGGACTTGTTATATAGCACAGATGTGGGGGCAAGCAGGCCAGAATAGGATAGAGTATTTAGATGTCATAGAATGGGGGTACCAGTTAGAAGGAGGGTCACTCAAATATAAATTCTCAACAAATGAGGTGGATAAATTAGCACAGGATAATTTTAATTTCTTAATGAAAGAGTTTAGTTGTAGGAAGGTAGACCATGTGTGGCAACCGTTGTGGATCTAGGAAGAAAAATAGGACATGTGGGCCAAGTTGTGTATGTGAAGGGGAGTGTTTAAATAGCTTAGATAATTTATGTAGTGAAGAAATTATAAAAGAAAACAGTGATAGTGAAAATAGTTGTAGTGAAGCAGAAATTTAAAAAGCAATTAGAACACGCAAACATAAAAAGCTAGGCATGCTTTATTGTGGACAGAAAACTAGATATGCCCTTTATTTTTAATTAAGAAATATAGGACCGACTTCTTCTTCTTGAAAATTGAGCGACTATTGTAATTTGTCAAGGGAACACTAAAAGAGCCTTCTCGATTCTCGGAGTAAAACTAAACTTTTAGTTGTATTTTATTTGATATTAGAATTGGTAACGTGATCTTCATACTACATGGTAGAAAAGCTACAATTATACCAATCTCATTTTTTCTTTTTTGCCCATTTTTAGGTTGGCATAGTTTGAGAAATCTGCTGAACAGGCTTTATTTCCAAGAAATCACGATGAACAAAAATAATGAAACCGTTTACATAACTGCTATATTTGGATTTTCATTACAAAATTGAAATAACTGAACGTTAATGATAAATAATACAATCAGATGGTGCTACCACAGACTTTTTACATAACTGCTATATTTAGATGTTCATTTCAAAATTTAATTAACTGAATGGTAATAATAAATGATGCAATCAGATGGTGCTATCAGATACTTTTTTCAGTGTACAGAATTTGAATGCTTTGGGTTGCACACTTTTAGATTGATATGTCAATAATAAATGACCCAATCTTGATGTCAAAGCTGATTTCCTTAAAATTTCAGTGGATGTGTCCACATAATTATTTTTGGTTAGAGAATATGAATGCTTTGGGTTGCACACTTTTAGATTGAAATATCAATAATAGATGATTCAATCTAGAAGGCAATCTTTGATCATAGGCTTTGATTTTATTTTATTATGTTCGTATTTCATTATGTGTTTCTACAGAATTATTTTGGGTTTGAAAATACCGGTGCGGCGTACTGTTTGCTGTTAAGAAGAGACAAGAGATGGACATTTTTTTGTCTGTTGTTTAATTTCAAATGGTTGAATGTCTCATGTGCCTAAATGTTTCTGTACATTTATGTATTTAGCTTGGGGTATTTTATATGCTAAAATCCTGTCTGCATATATTAGTGTGTTGCCATTGTCTGGTGGCAGCGTGGATTTTTTGCTTTTTTATTACCAAAGATAAAGCCTGATATAAATAAAAATGGAAAGTGACATCAGTGCAATTTAAATTCAACTGATTAAAAATTATTTAATACTAGTGTCTCATCTGCTGAGAACATCAAGGTTATTGTAATGTTACTGTAAAATTAAAATAGTATTTAGCTGCTGTAAAATTAAAATGGTATTTAGCTGAGGGGTACACTCTCGTCTAGACAGATAAATTTTAAGTAGAAAAACTTGACTTAAGACAAAATAAGTTATAAGTAATTAATAACTAATAATGATAAGTAATATCGGATTTTTTTTTTCATTTTTCATTATTATTTTTTATACAAACATCGTATATGTTTCTTATTTCCCATATGTATTCTCAAAAAAAGGAGTACAAAAGTACAAAATAGTAGTTATTCAAAATTCTGGTATAACAAGTAATAGCTCTCCTCTGAAAAATCGATCTCTTCTGTCCTGTAACATGCTATTACATATGTAACCCAGTTATTACATGCATGCAAAAGGGTTTCGTTATTATGACTACAAACCTGACTTTTCCCAGCACAAACATGAAAATAAAGAAATAAAAAATTAATCAGATAATGGAATCTGTAAATATTACCTACGTTTTTTCAAACTAGAAGAAAAGAGAAAGATTCAGAGTATGGTTCGGCTTTATTTTTCAATGTCCGAAAATGAATCATTTTCATGGCATTTGCAGGAACCGTTTGCGCAATGTGCGTATTAAATTTGGTTAAATATCTGTGTTAATTACTCTCAAAGTTCCATTGAAAAACACTGGAATTAGTGGACTTTAAACCTGTGTACAGACCAGGACGTTAAGGTATAGCAATAATGATATAAATAGCATATCATGCCTTTTGTCAGTAACCAGGCTGTTCACAGGTATTTCAATCAGAATTAACTCCTTTTCTTTCTTTGTCTTTGTTCCAATCTTCCATAATGTCTGAATATAACCCATCTTTCCATTATCTTTCGTGTAACCACTTTAATATCTGTCCCCAGCTATAATTATCCCAGTCCCCAGCTATGTGTAATTATGTTATCGACCAGTTCAATGTCACCAGGTAGGTTAACGTCATTTGTAAAATTAACCAACGACATTCCTTTTCAAAGGGTTACAATGTGCACACCAGGTGTTATAAATATTGTCACTTCTTTACTCTCTGTCTCACTAACACTGCATGGATTTTCAGACTTTAAGGCTTCGTTCACATGGAAAGTCTATTTTCTAAAAACCTATTTTCTATTTGCGGTATCTTATGATCACGGTCTGTGCCCTGAATATCCCGCGTCGTAATTACTGGCAGCGCGAGCCAGTTTACTTATACAAAGCTGTAATTAATTCTCGGCTGTGCTCGCATTCTAAAAAATCTCATCTCCGTTGCCGCATCGCTTGCCATCGGATCATGACGGTTGCACTCGTATCTGTCGTGTGTATAGCTTCTTCATCTTCTTCGTCTTGTTGTTGCAGAAAATCGACAAACACTTTTTTCAAAGCAACCGTGACCGCCATTAACTTTCTAACTTCCTACTGCGCATGCGTCAAGGTATCAGAATCTCCTCCGAGCACAGCCGATAATTAATTACAGCTTTGGAGTTAACTGGCTCGCGCTGCCAGTAATTACGCCGAGGGATATTCAGGGCACAGACCGTGATCACAAGATATACCGCGAATAGAAAATAGATTTTTAAAAAATAGACTTTCCATGAGAACGAAGCCTAAATCCATTTATTCAGCAGACTTATAAATGATCTTAGCTTTTAAGACGACTACATTGAAACAATTTATTTCTGATTACAAATTCAGTATAACTACTGTATAAACGGAACTATCAGGTAAAAATATTTGCGTTTTACTACATATAGAGCTTTTGATTAATTTTTTTACGGGAATTATGCAATCAATTTTGGCAAGTCTGTGGACCTTCCTTTCTATTTCAAATGTTTAATTTGACCTTCAAAACGACCCACCATACCATCACTGACGAATTCAAATGCCGTGTAGACAGTTTCAAGTTAATTGAAATCTGGACTTCGTTTAAAATCATACAATAGTGGTTACAAAAAAGGGCGTTTTAACTGAATCGCGCACTGAGTAAAAGTGGTTGTCAGTAGAACGTCATTGCAAACAAGGTTTTGTCACTGATCGAGTTTATGTTACTATTTCACACAGACCAAGAATCGCCATGAATTGACAAATTTCAGGATTCGTGGTTGAATCGTAATCAGTTCGTGTAGTTCTTAACACATTCGTATATAATCGTAGTCAGTTCTTGCATTTCTTGATCAATCGGGATTTCGTGGCAAATATTTTGAGCTGTTCAAAATTTTGGCCCCGAACACCGATTCGAAAAAATCGTAGTGAATTTCTAGACAATATTCGTGCGATTCCAGCTGAATCCCACTAATACATGTATTCGTAACACTATCGTACCTGTATCGTAACTGAATTGTAGAGCGTGTCGAATTAGACCAGAAAATTGGCAAAATCTCACGAATCCTCACGAATCCTGAAATTTGTCAATTCCTGGCGATTCGTGGGATTCGTGGTTTGTGTGAAATAAAGGCATTAACGGACAGTCAACTTAGTTCTGTACATGCCCAGCAAACAAATAACGTTAATCTATCTTTACCATAAAGTAAAATTTACCAAAAAAACGTTATGACCACGTCATGGTAACGCTATATAAAAGGTTCAGTGTTTTCTGGGTGGAGGTTGTTTCTGGTTTCAGACCATTTAACTCCCAACTAAAAAAATGAAATGTACAATAAAATAAAGTTTAGTGCAAGGAAATAACCAGCTAGCAAAAACGAGTTTGAGACCCTGCACATAATTTAGAAATCGACAAAGAAAGGTGATCAGATCAGCGAATTATATCCGATATAATTCCCTGGTCAGATCGAGATTCGCAGGGAAGACCGTTTGCGTTAGATGAAATAAGAAATAAAAACTCCACACATGTTCACAGGCTTAGGAAATCTTACGAATGTATTAATTAGTCCGTATGCACAAGGCATTTCAACGCGTATGCGATTACATCTAATTATACGTGAACGATTTTGAACTGTATTTATTATAAAACAATAGCAGCAGTCTGAAAATGGAAGAATATGAAAATGGGAGTGTTAAATATATTTTTGCTGATGTATGCAGATGACACTGTTTTGTTCTTTTAGTCAACCTCTGATATTATAGACAACCTTGAGCTATACAGTATGGAGTGGGGATTAACGTTAGTAAAACTAAAACCGTGATTTTTAAAAACGGGGAAAATTCATGAAAATGAATCGTGGTACTATAAGGGGATGAAAATTGAGAACTAATAGTTTTGCTTATATAGGGTTACTTTTAATTTCCAATGGAACGTTTCTTATTACGCAGAAATTTATAGCAGATCAGGGAAGAAAAGCAATGTTTGCAATAAGAAATATCAGTAGAGACTCATTCTTTAAAGTAGAAACTGAACTTTTTCTCTTTGATACCTATTTGTTACCAATCCTAAATTACGGGAGTGAGGTCTGGATGTTCCAAAATTCATCAGACATTGAAAAAGTACATTTGCAATATTGTAAAACGACCTTGGGGGTCAGTACCAGCTGTATCGGCTGCTGTCTATAACGAATTAGGGCGATTGCCATTAACATATCATAGGATGGTCAAAACAGTGAGATATTGGGCTAGGCTATTAAGAACACAAAATTGTATTTTAAGGGGGGTCTATGATAATCTACTTCTTTCGTGTAATGAGTTCGATAACTGGGCAACCAAGGTAAAAAGCATGTTAACACATCTCGGACTATCAGATGTCTGGGACGATCAAAATGTACCAGATGAATCTTATTTTCTTAAAGGCTTTGAAACACGTTTAAGGGACAATTTAATTCAAGAAATTCATGAAACAATACAAAAAACATCTAAATGTTTACTGTATAGACACTTGACGGATATTTTCGACCTACAAGGCTATCTAGGAAAAAATCTCTCCTTAAAAACTAGACAAATTATATGTAAGTTTAGAATGTCAGATTAAAAACTCATGATTGAAAAGGAGAGATACCACAGTGTTCCGAAAGAAGATGTATACTATGTGACCGAAATGATATAGAGGATGAGTTTCATTTTGTCTTTATCTGCCCATATAATAATGACTTGAGAAGCAAATATATTAAAAAATATTACTGGCAGAAGCCCTCGGTTTTTAGATTAATGCTGTTATTTGGAAGTCATAACCTAACAGAAAATAGAAATCTCGAGAAAGTTTTATTACAGGCCTGCAAGCGCAGGGAAATTACATGTTAAGAACAACACATTTACGAAAGATATGAATATTATACTTGACGTACTGGTATTGTACTGGTGTTGTACCGTACCTATGACAAGAATGTCACGGTAAATAAACTACTACTACTACTACTGCGACTACTACTAATACTAGTGGCCGAATCGTTAAACAGATCACGTTATAGATATTTTCCTAGTTAGGCAGTGGCGAATTTAGAGCGGTGGTCAGGGGGGTCCTGAAATTAGAATTTTGACCAGGTAAATCATAGTTCCAAACCGTACCAAAGGGCGCTGTTTGCTTCCTAAAACACCAAAAAGTTTTCGGGGCCCTTGAGCAGGCCCCGAACCCCACGCCTAAGGGGCGATCGATGGTCGGCTTCGCATCCGAGGCCTGTCGTTCCGGACCCCTCCCCCCTCAAAAATCCTGGACCCGCCCTTGTTTAGTCCATATTTATACGCTGGTGGTACTAATTATTAATGCAGAAAACACTTCAGGAACGTTTGCCCAGGCTTTTATTTGCATTGTGTAAAATATTTTTCCCAATTTCTCTTCGAAGTCAGAAGTTTTATGTAATACATTTTTACGCCTCGTAACAACTTCTTTTTACACAATAGAAATATATCTAATACCATCTAAAATACATTGCTATATAAAAGCATTAGTAAAGTGTTGAGAATAAAAATAAAGGCTATTGATGAGTTCGCAAATGTCAAAAGATTTGGTCTTGACTTGGCAAAACAGAAGCGGCTAAGTATTTATGCAATTTGTGACGCAGACGCTGTACATAGCCCTCGTTGTTGTTAGAAAACGTTTACTATGATGAAAAAACATGTTTAATTTATTTATTTATTTCTCTAAACTAAATTTGCGGTGAGAGTCACCTTCATATCGTAATTGTGTACTTTACAGAAGCAACCGTCATCTACATTTACACGGCGAACAACATTGTAATACAAACATTGTAGCCTTATAATCGGGTAGTAAACAAATGAGTAGTAGTGGACGCCGTGGTCGGATTTGCGATCGCATTTTGTCTGCACTGTCCATCATTCCCAGCACCCCTAGCTGGGGTTTCAGCGTTCAGACGACAACGAAAACACTCTTTGAAAAGTTTCACCAACTCGTCCCGAAATACTTGAGCCGACGCAACAAAAAGAAAAAAGTTAGTATTGTGATTCAGCAAACTTACCAGGAACAATATAGATGGTATGTACATGATCTGGTCAATGTACGTGATCTGGACAAAGCGTTCTATGAAACTGGCACTTCCTATATCGAATACGCGTACAGTTTCCAAGTAGACGTCAACGATAAAGAAGGGCAAAGTGAGCAAGATAAACGCTGTCAGTGTCGTTAACAGTAGACTATTGACTTTGATGTTTGTCGTCCCACTGCTATCACCGTGCTGCTGATGACCAGCCAGTTGTCGTCTTAGGGAATGGATCTTCCTAAGTTTATACACAATGGAGACCGTCATCGCTGTAATGGCTATTGTGATTACGAACCACACCACAACCGTTGCATACACAAAAACGGTGATAAAATGAAATGTTGTTTCTAGATCTACATAGCAAATTACTATCAATGGAGAACATAATAATAAAACCAGAGGAATAGGAACAACAGAAGTCAGCAAAGCCTTTCGTCTCGTGCACAGAGTAACTGCTTGCAGAGGTTTGAAAATTATTATAAGTCTCTCTACGGTTAACACCAATATGTAGAATATGGAAAGGCAATAACATGTCGACTGTAAAATATTTATAGCCTGCACTACCTTGCACGAAGGTGTCAGACCTGTTCGTTCATCATACAAGATGCAATAGAAAGATAGGAACGACAGACGTAACTGATCCGCACCGGCAAGGAACAGAATATAAACGTAGGTGGATTTCTGCCTAAGACTCGGACTTCGAAGAACCACCAGGAAGGTGAGGAAGTTACCAACCAGGCCGATGGCTGCCAGGACGTACACAGTGTTACACCAACATTTCTCCAACTCCCTCCAGCAGTTTGGCTCTGGGGATAGCACGGTATCGTTCAAGTCGTCCAAATCGTACCTGCTTATATTTCCTTGGGAGGCGCTGGTGCTATTAAAAAGTCCAACATCGTTTTGATAGTCAACATCATGCATTGTTAGTATGTTGTCTTCGAGTTTATTCTATTCCCGTTGGTAGTCACCAATACAGTACTAGCTGTTCAGGTAAAGATGACAAACTAAACGCAGGTAGTGCGAGTATATCACCAATATCCAGTGTACCTTATTTTATCTGCAAATAAAATCTCTTTCCGACTGGATGGAGATTTGCTCTAGTAAAAGGGTGTCACTGACAATAGAAAACATTAAATTTTCATTCCGTCATCACTCTCTCTCTCTCTCTTCTAATTGCTGTATCAGTTTTTCTGTCAATGGCATTAATTTGTATGCCTTTTCAAAAAATCATAACGGTGCTTCAAATTGTAATAATAGAATTGAATGCATTGAATGCTATTGTGGGTTAAGCCTAATCAGGAGAGAGGCAGAAAAACACAATCAGGCTGAGGCGGCGATATTGTGATGGACTGCCCGTCAAGAAATCCTCCTATTGGTATTTGTTAAAAAAAAGTACGTTGCGGTTGCAAAATGTAGCATTACATATTTGTTTGCGTAATCCTTTTGTAAAAACAAAGGTCGGCCTACTGAAGTACGATTAAGTACCACTCAAATAACGCGATGAACGAGCGATAAACTAATAAGATTTCATTCGGAGAAATATGTTATTAAATTAAATTAAATTATTAAATAACAACCTCAGAAACCTCATAACCCGGGTTCCTTATTTATTTTTGTAATACATAATATATAAATATTTAAAATCAAAACAAATCTGCCACTTTTTATGGTCAAGGTTACCGCGCTGAGCCTTCGCTAGAATATTTGTTTCGTCACAAGTTTTAAGTTAACGCACTTTGTTTTGAAGAAAATAAAAACAATTTCTAGAAATTATACTAATTTGGAATTTCTGCTCACTTTCTGATTCCAGCCATTCGGCAAGAACAAAAATATGCCAGAGAAAGAGCTCAGCTGCGATAAGTGCATAAAGGACCCCTGAATACATTATAATACATTATAATAATATTTCCCGGATAAATTATTAATGTTACAATAACAGTTCCTGCAAACACCAAGTCTGGTTCAGACTTCTATCACGACTAAAGAACACCAATAAGGCCCGTATAGCCAGCAATTTCAAAAGTGAGCTTCTTTTTCTGAATAAGTGGACCTTTCATCATGAAACTTTCACGTACCTAGATAAAATTTTACCCAGAGGGGACTTTTTCCCAGCAAAAAAAGGGGGGGGGGAGGTCTTTTTCTGAAAAAGTGGAATTTTCACCAAGAAACCTTCACGTACCTATATAAAAATTTACCCAAAGAGGACCTTTTCCCAGCAAAAAAAAAAAGGGGGGGGGGTCGAACCCCCCGAACCCCCTGAACCCCCTGGCTACGGGCCTGTCAATGTACACCAAGGCACCCAGCTTTTCAGGGATTCAGTGTGCTTGGCCTATAACTGCTCCTGACTGTACCCCACAGGCACACGCACACTGCCTGTAGTCTGCTGAAGCAACGGGACCGCGAAGAAAATTCCCATTTTGCCATGTTTGGTGAGATTACCTCCCCGAAGCAGACAGGAACTGGTTATACATTGGAGCTCAATATTCCCAACAAACACATCATACCTGTAGCTTACATGTACGCCGGGCGGCAAGTCATAAAGCTGAGGTCGTACCTCGCCGTGTGCGCCGGCCGTACGTGAAAATCGACCTTGTTCTTTCCATTTCTTGCATTATCAAGTTTTCAAAAAAAAAAAAAAAAAAAAAAAAAAAAAAAATATATATATATATATATATATATATATATATATATATATATATATATACGGCCTGTCATTCATTATATGATTATTACGAATGTGAACCTTTATCGCTGATCGATAACATTACAAAAAGTTGCATTGTTACTGCACACAATAATACTGTGATACTAATTAAGTTAGCTTACTTAACAAGATTAATAATTTACAAAAAGACCGGCAGGTAACTAGCATGGCAACTACTAGCATTTTTATCATCATCAAGCTAGACAGAACTCTATAACACATAGCACGAGGTCACCACACTGTACTTACATTATATAACACAGTGGGGGGAACCACACTGTATTTACCATCCAAAAAAAAAAAAATTAACACAGTTACAAGTATGTTTTGGTACCCGTATAAGTGTGTGTCACAGATAATTTTTTTACATTATGAAGATAATATTCTGAATTAAGTTGTACAAACAAAGTTATACTGCACTTAAGTTGAAATTCAAAATAATAAGACATATGCATTTAACATAATCCTTAAGAAAAATCAATAAAATTTTGCCTTTTGACTACCTGTATTATTAGGGGTGGGCAAATGACAAATTTTTTTTAAAACAGGTGGATTCTATGGCCATTTTTGCTGCTGAACACAAATCTGACAATATTTTTTACCAAAGCTAAAGATTTATATTGGTATCTGCTATTTGTTTGTGAAAATAGGCGGGAAATGGCTTTTTGGCCATATTTTCACAGTAAAGTACATAAAAATGATGTGTAATATGTCTTTCTATATGTTTTTAGGGTTGCTGAGTTCAAATATAAGCATATACAAGACATTGGCAATATTGTTAGGGTGACATCTGTAAAAATAAGTTATTTAAAACAAACATATACATAAAATACACACTTCGAGCCTAAGATAAATATAAATAATGGCCATTATGTACATACTGAATTCATGGATTACAGTTTGGTATAAAAACAATGCTGAAAATACCTTCATGGATGTGTACCAACAAATTCTATGCTGTATAATTTTCCTTTTCTTCAGAACAGGTAAAACTTTGTCAGGTGACATCAACCTCTTACAACCTCTAAGCTCTTGACCTTGGAATAGTACTTAGTTTCAGTTGTGTAGTTTAAGAGTATCTCACCACAACCATGAAAGCATCAACAAGAAATACACTGAGACCAGAAGGCACTGTAAAGCCCCCTGTCACACTTATTTGGAATCTGAAGTAATCAAGCAGAATGAGCCACAATGAAGAATTTTCAAAATTCACGCCACATTCGTTGGGTAATATCAAATTGACCTTAATTCCAGCAAGAATACCTCAGAATGCGCTTCGAACCCACCTGGAATGATTCATGCACATTTCAGTTGTATTGTATTAGCTCTTGTATTGTAATGCAGCTCGAATGTAGGTGGAACACATTAGGAATATCGTTAATGCTAATGCCGTTCACCCTAAATATAGTGAGAATATTTAGAATGCACTTCAAATGCCATACAAGTGTGGTTTCATTGTTGGCTGAATCCCAGCCTGCAATCAAGATGCATTCGAGTTGCATTCCTGCTCATTGGAGGCACAATGTGGAACATTCTGACAAGATTTGAAGCGCCTTGCCATTTCGGTCCTCCCTCGAATGTGATCAAAATGTTTCGAATGCTGTTGGAATTTTGTAAGAATTTTAAGAATGCACTCATAGTGCAGTTAGAATACACTTGAATGCCATTCGATATTTTTCCACTTGGAATGCACTTCGAAAGTTTTGAGAATGAGCAAAACATTTTAACAGGACGCAAGAATGGACCCAAACATTTAGAATGTGCTTAGAATTTTAAGATACTTCAAATATCCAGGAACAAACAAGAAATTTTTATTCCGACTACATTCTAGCCCATTCCGCCTCTAGTGTGACTAGGTTATAAATGAAGACAATAAGGATATTGTCACCGTTCACCCAAAACTCCTTATTTACTGCCTTACATACATTATTTTCGGTGATAAATAAATTTTCAGTGTTCAGTGATTACATTAATTTACATTTACATATGTCATCTTACGGGTGACGGTATAATTGCAGTTTGGGGGTAAAAACTGAAAAATCGGTTTCTCAAATGTCTGTTTTACCTGAACACCCGTGATCACTATTTCAAAGCCAATTTAATGACACCATTTAGTACCCCAAAACCCTGCCAGCGATTTTTTAAAGCCTTAGTTCAGATTTGATCGTTGATAAAGCAAAATAATACCTTTGTTTTTAGAAGATCGGTCATTACGGACTCATGACTCCATAACAAAAGCATTTAAACCATAACGTTGGCATGGGATTGTAACTCATGCCTTTGTGGTCCATTGGCCATTCCTTGTTATAAAATCTTGTTCAGGGATGAAGTTAAGCCCCATATGCATTGCTAACTAATCTCAAAAAAGAAAGCTGTTAAATAGATGATTAAAGCTTCGAGTTGCTTATGCTTATACATTGCAACGAAAAAATATAAACGCCGTTATTTCATATTTTCAAGAGTATTTTCATTGTTTCAAAGCAGCACAAAGACAGATACATTATTGAATAATTAGATGCAGGAAAAAACTCATTTTCGGTATCTGGATGGTAATAAAGAGTAACAATATCCTTAATGCTCTGCTACTGAGTGTTCTACTGTAAATATTCCCATATGTAACTAACATTATGCTATTCTATATGTCAAAACTTTTCAGTTTCATGTGATCCTTGAACAACACTGGCCATATTTGTTGAATTATTGTTTTTCCTAATTTAAAAGCCACAGTTGCATATAAACATTTGTATTTATGTACACAGAAATGGTAATTTTGGGGTAATTTTTACCTCAAAATGACCAAAAAATCCTCTTTTTAACCCAAAATGAAGTGACCAAACCAAAATGATGTATCTATTTATGCTCATTGATCGTGAAATCATATGGTTAGACATATAAAAAGCCATGTTTGAACTGATATTTAAAGATTTACATGAGAAATATGTGATTTGAGGGAGCGTTTGGTGGCCATTTTGAAAAATCACCTGATACCAATATCAGATGTAATTTAAAATGAAAATACTTATTAGATTTGTATTCAGAAGCCAAAATGGCCATAGAATCCACTTGTCTGAAATTAAATTTCCCAAAAAAGCTTTCATTTGCCCACCCCTAGTATTATGCCTTGTTTTTACAAAAATATAAATGGGCCTTTATTATGATTTCTAATTCTTTTTAAGCAAAGCAGTGTCTCAGATATTATCCAATATTGCCAATCGCTAAGTCAGTGACGTCATAGCTACTTCAGACCTCGATATGGTAATTATAGATCGCATTCACAACGATTTGAGCCAGGCTTTACAAATCCTGAGACTAAATATGGCGGACGTACATGAAAGGAAACCCGCCTAATCTAATCCGCCGAGATTTAATGACTGTACCCCGCAGGGACGACGTGTGGGGAGGCGTGTGAGACGCGGAGAGACTATTTAAAGATTAGGCGGTTTTCCTTTTATGTACGTCCTTTGTTTTGACAAGTGTTTTTATATGCCCAAAAATACACGCGATCATTTCAACCGCTGAGAGGGGCTTGTTTGTGACGATTGCGTTTACAAGTAGATTTCCTTAGCTGAAGTCCATTAGGTCTTGTCGGAAAATACGTTTAGAAACAAAACACTGTTCCCTTTTTGCGAATGTCAAATATTAGGAGTGTTATAAACTAATTACAACAATTATAATTAATTTTGATTCCGCCAACTTCATATTCCGTGCCATATTGTCATGACTTGATGTTAGAGACTGGAACTTTTTTCCTACCATTGCTGTGAGCTGATCAGCCCATAGGAGCAGTCAAATTGGCTGCATTCAGATAGAGAAGAGCCGAGTGCTAGCTAGGCCGTGACCTAAATATGGCGGACCTACATGAAGGGAAGACCGCTTCATCCTGTTATGGTCTCTCCGCCTCTCGCACGCCTCCCCACGCATCGTCCCTGCATGGGCACAGTAATTAAATCTCGTCTCATTTCACCGGTAGAGGGACGGCGTGTGGGGAGACGTATATGTAAGGGTGTTAATCTCTTCAATTCAATTTTGACTGCTTGACTTGCCGTTATTGTGGAAGTGTTTAATTTTTGTGTTTCTGCTCACAATTCAGAATAAATAAAATATCGATCTGTCTGTCTGTCTATGCATTGTGTGTATTGAGTGTATCCAATATTGAACTGGATGGAGATCTGCACTAGTAACAGTGTGTAAAACTTCCTTGTAGTTCACAATGGCAAACATTACATTTTCATAGCCTCATCTCTTTGAAATGATTAAACTAATGACAACCAGGCACATCAATCAAAACCATATTTAGCACTCTTTGGAAGAGATCCTTTAAAAATTGTATTAATATAAATCGTTTAAACTTTTCCTAGTGCCGTATTACTTTTTCTGTCAATGGCATTAATATATCTAATTCTGGAAATCTCACCCTGAGCTTCAGAGATAACTTGACACTAACCTCTTCACTATAGCCTAACTTCATCTGTCAAGTTACCTCTGACGAAACTAGTTTGACCTAGTTTATATAATCCAATCGAATCCATGTTTCAAAATTTTTCACCAATCCTATTTTCGTCTGTAGTTCTACTGAGCACCTGTGTCATTAATAGGAATGAGCATTGCACAGTAGAACCGATTTCCAAATAATCTGGACTAATTCCGTCACGTTGTTTAAGAAGAATGGGACAATATCCCACAAAACAGAATTGTTACCCGTGAAGACTTGTCGCGCCGTCTACAGGAGGTAATTGCAGAACGCGGTAGACGCACACGCTATTAGTCAAGTGACATTTAACGAGCACACCCTAATGCTAATTGTGTGTAAACTTGGTGACATTTGATGGAGTCTTTTTAATTTAATAGACATTTCTTTACATCTATAGAAACCACAGTGAAACATTGTATTTGAGGGGGTACATATTACCTCGTATAAATTTGCTTAAATGGTATAAAGAGTACATATTTTCGACACTTTTGTATTTTATAAACCATTAATCATGTTAGACATGGTATTTGGAATAAAATACCATAATCTAGCCTTGAGCAGGCCCCGAACCCCACGCCTAAGGGGCGATGGTCGGCTTCGCCTCCGAGGCCTGTCGTTCCGGACTCCTCCCCCCTCAAAAATCCTGGACCCGCCCTTGTTAAATCCATATTTATAAGCTGGTGGTACTAATTATTAATGCAGAAAACACTTCAGGAACGTTTGCCCAGGAGGCTTTTATTTCCTTTGTGTAAAATATTTTTCCCAATTTCTTTCCGAAGTCAATTTCAATTTATTAAACCTTTGAGCCCTACGGCTCATCAGAATATAAAACAGTGACAATATAAAGTTATATCTAATCAACTACTATTACTACAACAACTACTACTGATACAAACAATAATAATAATGATAATAATAGTTCACCGGACTGACATTAATCTTAGTTCCGATGCATTCAGGTATTTTCCCCAAGTTGTTTAATTGTGATACATTGTTAAGTGATAGTTATTTAATTAATTTAAAGACACTTGACTTTGTATAATAAAATGTCTTAATATATTTCTGCCTAATCGTGTTGTAGTGAGGGCATTTAAGGATAAAGTGAAATTCATCCTCTACATCGTTTGAATTGCATAACTTACAGATTCTTAATTTCTTATTGGTGTCTGTGTACCGGCCAGTCTCTACAGCTAGATTATAGGATGAAAGCCTAAATTTTGCGATAAATTCCTTATTTTTCTGTGAAATTGGCTTATTCAACTAAAATTGCAGTGAAATTATCAACAAGGTGTTGATACAGAAGCCCTTTACTCGCTGTGAATATTTCTCCTGTCAGTACTTGTCTAAAATGATCCTTCAATCTTTGTTCTATCAAGGACAGTATACAAACATCCGACATGTTTTCATAAAAAGTAAATGACAGACCCATTATTTCAAGGTCATTCCGTATACAATTTATCCACTCGAAATTATTGTTAAGGATATCTTTATAGCACGTTAGTATAATACAGGTTTTTGAAGAGCGGATTTTTGGCCAATATTTAAAAATTCTTAGTTTTCTACCTAAAATACGTGGATACCGCCCGGTTTCATAACATACTACATTTGTAAGTTATTACATGTGCTTCTTTTAACACCCAGCATTCTTTTAAAAAAATCGGTATGTTCCATTCTTATATCCTTTGCCTTATTGAATCCCCATATTTATGTGAAATAATTTAAAATACTACCAACGTACGTATCAAATACTGCACACCTGGTGGACACATTAAAGTTATGGTTCTAATATGCTTCTAATAGCAAATAATGCTTTTTTTTACCCTGTTCTGCTATATGTTTTTGAGTTTGACAAAACTTACCATTAAAATTAAAAAGTAAACCGAGGTAACTAAACTGATTCACCCTTTCTAAGACAACACCGTTATATTTCCATGTCTCTTCAGCCCTTAAGTTACCCCCATTTCTAAAGATCATTGTTTTTGTTTTTGCTGTATTTACCGTTAACTTCCACTTTTGTGAGTATAATTTCAGGGTATCTAAAAGTTTTTGTAGTCCTTGAGGAGTTTCCGATAAAAGTACCGTGTCATCAGCATACATAAGTAAGAAAAGATTTATGTCCCGTATTTCTATACTATGACAATTTTCCGATAAGCAAAAAGTTTCAAAATCATTTACATACAAAGAGTAAAGGAGCGGAGACATTACCTCTCCTTGTAATAGACCGGTGTGTATTTGGAAATATTCAGATAGCTGACCTTTATACTTAACACAAGCATTTGCATTGCTGTCATTTTTTTTAATTCGGAGCAATTTGCCTTGAACACCGAGTTTATTTAATTTCTTCCATAAACTTGGCCTATCGGTGAATTCGAAAGCGGATTCCACAAACGCACAATATAGTCGCTTCTTACTCCTTAGTATAGGTACGATTTATCACGTGCTGTAACACAAAGATAGCATCTACGGTACTATGCCCCGCTTTAAATCCAAATTGTGCGTCGGTTGTAAGACTGTTGTCCTTATCCCAAGCTTCTAGCCATTTATTAAGTATGGAAGTAAACAGCTTGCCTAAACAACTAGTTATCGTAATCCCCCTATAATTACAAGGATCGTCAACATTTCCCTTTTTATGTAAAGGTATAATACAACCCTTACACCAATTCTCTGCAAAGTACCCCGAATCGAGTACAGAATTAAACGAAGTTCTTAACGCCGGTAGTAAAACATTTTTACAGTGTATAAAAAATTCATTTATCAAACAGTCCTCGGCACAGCTGTTGTTAGCTTTTAATCTTTTAATTGCGCCAATGATCTCACCGTCACTCACGGGACTATCTAATTAATTGAACACTGTTTCGGTGTATAAGCCTACATTGTGGTCTACTTCACGTATGTCACAATCTATTCCACCAGTCGTCGTGTTCTTAAAATAATCATAGAGTGTATCGATAGTAAGCTCCGAATTAACGTTTACACTCTTTTTGCGTGAGAACTTCTTATAAAAAACACGCGGGTTGTGTTTTCTGGTATATTCTAACATATCACCTTCAAAGCGACTATTTTCTTTTTAGCTGTTTGCAAATATTCTTATACATGTAACTTGATTTTTGTCTAACAGTTATTTATGTTTATCTCGTGTTTTCTTTTCCATATTGAATTCATGTAGAGCGGTCTTATAGTCTTTAAACTTTTCTTTACAATTTTCATCAAACACTACAGGTTGTCTGTATATATTTCTCCTTATAGTGCTTTTTGGAGGTATGATTATCTAACTTGTTTACTTTGCAACACAGTATCTCTTAACGTGCTACTAAATTCAGAAGTCAGAAGTTTTAGGTACTACATTTTTACGTCGAGAAACTATATGCAACAACTCGTAACAATTTCCTATTTTTACACAATAGAAATAGATCTGATACCATCTAAAATACATTGCTATATAAAAGCATTAGTAAAGTGTTGAGAATAAAAAAATTAAGGCTATGGGTGAGTTCGCAAATGTTAAAAGATTTGGTCTTGACTTGACAAAACAGAAGCTGCTAAATATTTATGCAATTTCTGACGCAGACACTGTACCTCGCGTCGTAGTCCAAAAACGTTTACTATGATGAAAAAATACATATTTATTTTATTTATTTATTTCTCTAAACTAAATTTGCGGTGAGAGTCACCTTCATATCGTAACTGTGTACTTTACAGAAGTAACTGTCATCTACATTTACACGGCGAACAACAATGTAATACAACATACAGTGTATCCTTATAATCGGGTAGTTAAAGTAGTAGTAGTGGACGCCGTGATCGGATTTGCGATCGCATTTTGTCTGCACTGTCCATCATTCTCAGCACCCATAGCTAGAGTTTCAGCGTTCAGACGACAACGAAAACACTCTTTGAAAAGTTTCACCAACTCGTCCCGAAAAACCTGACCCGACGCAACAAAAAGAAAAAAGTTAGAATTGTGATTCAGAAAACTTATCAGAGTCAATATAGACCATATGTACGTGTTCTGGTAAGTGCGTTCTGTGGAAATGCCAAGTAATATATCGAATATGTTTACGTTTGGCACGAAAACGTAAAAGAGAAGGAAGGGCAAAGTAAGCAATATAAACGCTGTCAGTGTCACTAACAACAGAGTGTTTACTTTGGTGTTTGTCAATCCACTGCTATCACCGTGCTGCTGATGACCAACCAGTTGTCGTCTTACGGAATGGATCTTCCTCAGTTTATACACAATGGCGACCGTCATCGCTGTAATGGCTAATGTGATTACGAACCACATCACAATAAATGTATAGTGTAAAACGGAGATAACTTGAACTGATGTTTCTGGAGGTACATAACAATGTACTATACATGTAGAAGCCAATAATACTTCCAGAGGAATAAGAAAAACAGAAATCAGCAAAGCCTTTCGTCTCGTGCACAGAGAAACCGCTTGCAGAGGTTTAAATATTATTATAAGTCTCTCTACGGTTAACACCAATAAGTACAAAACGGAAAGGCCAAGACAAGTCAGTTGTAAAATATATATAACTGTCACTGTCAAACAAGAAGGTCTCTGATCTGTTCGTTCATCTAACAAAATGCATTCGCACGATAGGAACGACAGACGTAACTGATCCGCACCGGCAAGGAACAGAATATAAACAAAGGTGGATTTCTGTCTGAAACTCGGACTTCGAAGAACCACCAGGAAGGTAAGGAAGTTACCAACCAGGCCGACGGCTGTCAGGACGTACACAGTGGTACAAAAACATGTATCCGGCAGCATCCAGCACCGTTGCTCGGAGGATAGCACGGTATCGTTCAAGTCGTCCAAACTGTACCTGCTAATATTTCCTTGGGAGGCGCTGGTGCTATTAAAACGTCCAACATCGTTTTGATAGTCAACCTCATGCATTGTTAGTATGTCGTCTTCGAATTTATTCTATTCCCGTTGGTAGTCACCAATACAGTACTAGCTGTTCAGGAAAAGATGACAAACTAAACGCAGGTAGTGCGAGTATATCACCAATATCCAGTGTACCTTATTTTATCTGCAAATAAAATCTCTTTCCGACTCGATGGAGATTTGCACAAGTACAAGAGTGTAACTGACAATAGTAAACATTAAATATTCATAACGACATCTCTCTCTCTCTCTTCTAATTGCTGTATCAGTTTTTTTATGTACATACACATAAAGCCGTCACCCGCGTCTGTCGTCGCCGTCGTCGCTGTCGCCTTCGCCGTGCACTTTTACCGATAACACGATAAGTGGAAAACCGTTTTTTCTTTTGGCTTGAAACTTACAGAACTGATGAATATTCATAACACGCAGGTCAAGTTCGAAAATAAGCATGAGCGGGCCATTTTTATGGAAGTTATGCTTTTTTTCTCACTTTTTTCAACATATATGCAACACCGATAACACGGTAAGTGAAAACCATTTAACCTTTTGCCTTGAAACTTGCAGAACTGATGAATATTCATAATACGCAGGTCAAGTTCGAAAATCAGCTTGATCAGATCATTTTCACAAAAGTTATACTGTTTTTTTTTTCTGCATATATGCAACACTGATGATGCATTTTCAGGAAAACCGATCAGCCTTTTGTTTTGCAACTCACAGGAGTGATCAGTCTGACTAGTATGTACAGATCAAGTTTGAAAATTAAATTGATCAGTTAAGTTTTGATGAAGTTATGCCTTTTTTTAGTATTATTAGTGGTTTTTCTTCAGATTTAATTCTAAGGCATGTTAACAGTCTCATTATAGAACTAATTAGATATGTAAAAGTGTTGTTTTGACATTTCCTGCTTCTTAACAAGTTAGTTTATTAGTTTGTTTGTTAGTTAAGGTTGTTAGTTAAGAATTTCAGAATGGAGCAAGTTGGACATTTAAAATTGTTCTTTTGATTTTCCTTTGACAACATTTTTAATTGATCATTTCTGTATAAAAAAATGACAGTAAATTGATTATTTTGTTTCATGTAAAAAGGTATAAAAATGGAAATAAACTCTTTTCAATACAGCTCCTCTTGTTTACATTTTGGGATTTTTAAGGTGTGATTCTGAACTCTACGGGCTAGTCACATTTTCTGAATATCCATGATACTTTTATTTTATTATTTTAAAAAATTGATGGTTATTATGCTGTCAAGCATTGTGTAATATTGCATCAAAATTGAACAAAACCCTATTCAGGGCACTGCCTCCGTAGTGACCGTAATGGGAAAACCATGTTACTTACTCTTCTCACACTTACAGGAAAGAAACATAGGAATGAAATAAGGCCTCAGTTTGAAAATCTGTCTCGTTAGATAATTCTCTGGAAGTTATACATTTTTTTGTGAAAATTTTTGTCTTTCACATATTGGAATTTTCAATGTGGGACTTACAGCTCCCTTGGGCATAAGGTCTAGTTGTACTCAAATTGTCTTAATGTCCATGTTTTTAATAGTAGATATTTAAAAATTGGTGGTATTTATACAGTTAACCATTATGTAATGTTGCATCAAAGTTTACTAAAAACCTTCTTTGTGCACTGCCACCTTTAACGTTATGGAAAGAAAACTGTGTTACTTATTATTTTTTAACTTACAAGAATGGTTCTTAGGATTGAAATACAGCTCAAATTAGAAATCCAGCTCTATATGATTATCATTGTTATTGAATTTGTACATTTTTTGTGAAATTTTCATTTTTCTCATTCTGGCACTTTCTAAGTATAAACTTGAACTCTGATGGGCCTGAAGCCTTATGCTTTTACTTTCATCGGTGTTACCTGTTGTGCATAATTAAAATTTGATGTTGACTGTGCAGTTAAGCATAATGTATTATTGCATCAGAATTGGCAGTCTCCTATTTTGTGTTTTCTGCTTTTCTTAAGGTGTGACTTATGGGCCTGAAGACCTTTGCTAGACACATTTGTGTGATAAGTCTGTAATTTCCCCTTGGGTAATCACTAGGCTAAGTTCAGAGCTATTAAGGCATTTGCCTATTAAGGCAGTGGCCATAAAATGAGATTACATAAAACTTGTTGATATTTCGATGTTAACTCCCAAAGGTTAAGCTCTCTGCTAGATTACAGTGTCCATAATAAGGAAGCAGTGATAATTATACAGGTAAATGTTGTTTAATATTGCTAATAAGCTTTCAAAAAAAAAAAAAAAAAAAAAAAA
>NW_019775678.1:55228-85532 GCF_001039355.2 Lingula anatina | reverse complement strand
GGGGAAAAGGTAGGGCGAAGGATAGAGAGAAAGTCCCCCTTTCCATGATAATCATCTCAGCACGTTGATCATATTTCAGGATTTTCGAGGGCCCGGTACCTTGCGTCATCACCACGGACTTGGAGCTTCTGAAAGAGGTGTTTATAAAGCGATTTAGCTCATTTCACGGAAGGAAGGTGAGCGATAATTTATTTATTTATTTATTTATTTATTTATTTATTTATTTATTTATTTATTTATTTTGAGAAAGAGAGAGAGAGAGAGAGAAGGCTCCGAATATGTTTTGGTGATTCGGAGGGCAAAAGGTGCCCTTAGTATAGTTTAGAACAACTAGTCAAAATTCTAATTTCAAGAGGAGAATATTGGTGTGATTATTTTTCAGAAACCGAAGGGGGGGGGGGGTCCTGACCCCCTCTTAATCTGCCACTGTTATTATTATTATTATTTTTATTATTATTATTATTATTATTATTATAACCAGTGAATACGTACCGTACATTAGCGTTGCTGTTTTGTGTCTATTGCAGTTTTTTCCCGTTCAGCCGGATCCTGACGACGCTCACGGCATCAGTATGGTCACGGCAGAAGGACCGCGCTGGAAAAGACTGCGCATGATCACCAACCCCACCTTCTCCGTGTCCAAGATGAAACAGGTGTGTATGTGTGTGTGTGTGCGTGTGCGTGTGAGAGAGAGAGTTGTTGTGTGTGTGTGTGTGTTTATGTGTGTTTATGTGTGTGTGTGTGCGCGCTTGTGCCTGTGTGTGTTTGCGTGAGAGAGAGAGAGAGAAAGAGAGAGAGAGAGAGAGAGTGCGTGTGTGCTCTGATGTGTAGTTATGCCCATACTGAGTAGTTTATGTGCGTGGGGAACATTTTTTGTCAATTTATGTGCGTGTGTGCGAATACATACTCCTGGTTGCTTTTAAGTGTGTGTGCATGTTGCACATATTGAACATGAGTGTGCGTGTACGTTTACTGCCGGGTGACAAGGACACGTGTACCGTAAGCCTTGAGGAGGAAGTCCATCATTATCGCATTTCACACAGAATTAATTTATAATTGATGTTATGAGTTAAATTGTGTTATGAATGAAGTTATAGGTATTAAGGTCGACGTGCATGTAAATCAGTTACTTTGACTCTGCCTTTCTACTACAATTTATTTAAAGCCCCTGTTACACTGAGATTGGAGAACGGTAATTTGTCCACGGGTTTTTATATTCCATGTAGATGTCGCCACTCATCAATGAAGCCGTGACGTCATTCTTAAAGACATGTGAAGAGAAAGCAAAAGAGGGAAAACCCTTCGATATCTACAAGTAGGTCTATGTGGATGCATTAAATGTATAGAATGGGAGATATCCTGTGCAATGCCTCATTGTTCTATAAACAGGATAAATATGTTTCAAGTACTAATAAAATGGCCACCCAAATTCTCAAAGGTTACCAAGTATCTCTTATCATCTGAGTGCCTCGTCAGTTTCTCAGCAGTGATCTCAAAGGGCACATTCAGAACAAGATAATCCACGGACTAACTAGTCCGCAGATCAAACATGGCGCCTCCCGTTTAAAAGCGTGTCAATATTTAATTGTCCTACCTCTGCTGTGAGAGGCGGTAATCCTTTGTCAAGTGTGCGCCATATTTGATCCGCTTACTAACTAGTCCTGAATGTGCCTGAAAATCCAGGGCCCAGTTTTATAAAGGACGTTTAGCACTAACCAGTGTTTAACTCTAACCAGACCTTAACAGTCTGTTAGTAAACTGACCTTTAAATAATTATTTAATCCAGTTAAACACTGGCCAGTTAACTGATTGGCTGTTTTCCGTTAGAAGACTGTATATAAAACACATTTTTACCATCTTTTAGTTAATGGGTGTTAGGGGAATTTATCCACTGGTTAGGCTTATCCACTGGTTAGTGCTAAACCTCCTTTATATAACTGGGCCCTGGGTGCTACAGGAAAGTTAATGGGGCAGCAAGATTTTACGCCAATGTTTAGCCGTGAATAATGTTTATTATCTCCCCAGGGAGTACCAAGGGTTGACGATGGAAGTCATTGCCTCATGCGCGTTTGGACTTCAAATCAACACAATCCACGACAAGGAACATCCGTTTCTTGTGGCCGGAAGAGATTTCTTCAACAAACTTGGGAAGGATTCGATGAAATTCTATATGATGATTCCTGGTAAGGAAGAGTCTCTCTCTATCTCTCTGATCCCGGTTCTTCTTAACGTTTAATAATTGTAAAATTGTAAGTTTTAAATGTTATTTTTCAACTTATATTTCGATATGTTAAGTGCCTTTCAGACGGTGGATCCGGGGACCGTTCTATTTACCACATGGACAAGTTACTGAATCTTAGTGTCTAGATTACACTTTTGTATAAATCTCTCTACTTGCATCGGAATTATTTCGTCATTTCTATTTCTTTATTTCATATGCTTCAATAAAATTGTACTTTTATTTTCTTGTGCATTTTATTTATTTATTTATTTATTTTAAATATATTTTTTCATTTGTTCAATTTTTATTTATTTATTTATTTTGTCTTTATTCATTCATTTATTTATTTATTCATTCATTTTATTTTATGTATGTATTTATTTATTTATTTATTTATTTATTTATTTATTATTATTATTATTATTATTATTATTATTTATTATATATATATATATATATATATATTTTTTTTTTTTTTTTTTTTTTTTTTTTTTTTTTTTTTTTTTTTTTTTTTTTTTTTTTTTTTTTTTTTTTTTTTTTTTTTTTTTTTTTTTTTTGCAGCCATATTCCCTATCCTGCGGCGGTTATTTTACGCTATGCTGTACATGGCGCAGTGTTACATGCCTAACGAACCGTCCGGTCGCTTACGAAAGTTCGCCAGGGAAACCATCCAGTTAAGGAAATCCGACCCAAAGGTATTAAAGCCGTTTATTTTTGTATAATGCTACTTCTTGATACATTTTACTGATAGATTTCGAATCATGGTTTCTGACGAGATCCACTATTCAAGAAAAAATAGACCCATTATACGCATCTTTTTCATGACACACGTATTTATTTAGTTATTAAATCAATGAATTATTTATTTATTTCTATTTCCATAGTACCGAAGAATGGACCTCCTCCAGCTGATGATCGACGCCACTCTGGCGGGTAACAAGGATCAAGTCAGCCGCTCTAACTCTAGTGAAAACGGTGAGCTCTCGTTTGGTGGCGCTAAGGAGCAGGAAGGGACCAACGGTATAGCTGGTGTTGATGGGGAGATGAACGGCGTCCAGGGTACGGCGGGAGATGTAGCTAATGGCACTGGGAATGTGAAGACCAGCCCGCAGAAGAGTGGATTGTCTAAAGAGGTGGGTGATTCTCTCTCTCTCCTTTAGGGTGTATATTTGTTCCTTTGGGCGTGCGCGCTCGCGCGTGCTTGAGTGCGGTTCTAAATTGCCCTCTTATCTCTTTTTCATCAAAAACCCCCGTTTCTAGTTGTAATTCAAGAGAAGTACATAAAAAATTAATATTGCAAAAAATTATTTTACTAGTTTGTGGTAACTTTTACATTTCACACCTGTTTCAGGAAATCGTTGAACAGTGCCTCGTGTTTATCATAGCTGGTTACGAGACCACCAGTACGGCGCTCGGATACTGCTCCCACGAACTAGCCTTGAACCCCGAAGTTCAGAAACGACTGCAGGCGGAAATAGACGAACAACTCGGCGATGAGGTGAGTAGAAGAAGTAGAAACGTATTATTATTTAGGCTATCTGTAAGTTGGTCTATTGATTGGCAAAAGTGTCAAAAGGTCTCGATAGGCATTTATTGATATTTATTTGATAAACTATATCACACGAGGCTTCACAAGTAGAGTCACTTTTATTAATGATCATGGCATGTGGCATTGCCAGAATTAAAATTATTTCCCTGTCTTCCATTCAGTTAAATCATGGAGGTTTGGGAACTCGACGATGCGTCATCGATGATAAGATATTTTAAATCAGACGATGCCGATTACATGTAATATTTTCTAAAGAAAAATGAAAATGCCACCTCCTGTATTTTTATTTATATAGTCATTCATTTACGAACTAGTACTGTAGCATTGTTTCTTAATATACAGAAATTATTGAAAAAAATATTGAAAAATTAAATTAAAAGATCGTCTACTCGTTGTTTGAAGGACCACATCAACTACGAGACTATCCAGAAGCTGCCGTACCTGGAGATGGTATTCTGTGAAGCACTGCGGCTGCATCCCATAGCAACCACGTAAGTAGCCAATCACAATCGATGTTCTAACTTTGATTAAAACGCTGCAGCATTTAAAAGAAGTTAAATTTGAGTGGTTTCCGTGCTCTGTTATAAAAATGACCATTTGACCGACCCTGTTGCCATCTGTCGACCCCGTCTGATAAGACCTAGCTGACCTTGTTTTAAACTTACAAAGAACCCTTTATGAATTTGGTCGTAATCAATATGTAACTGAACCGAAATCTTTTCAGCCTCTTCTAAATATTGTCTTTTCAAAATTATTGAGACGTTTCTCTCGATTTCGGTTTATTTATTTATTTATTTATTTATTTATTTATTTATTTATTTATTTATTCATCCATCCATTCGTTTATTTACATGATGAAGAACATCTCTAACCATCTGTATTTCAAATTAGTTTCATCAACCGCCGCTGTATGGAGCCGTGTACGGTGAATGGTCTCCATATTCCTGCTGGTCTCTCCGTGCAGGCAGACGTCCTGTCTATACACGCTGACCCGGAAGTCTGGGGGCCCACTGACCCGTCTGTGTTTGAACCTGAACGGTAGGGGGCGTCTGTGTGTGTGTGTGTGTGTGTGTGTGTGTGTGTGTGTGTGATTGCTTGTTTGTTTGTATATATTTGTGTGCATGTGCCTGTATTAAGTACTGTATGTATGTGTGCGTGTGATTGTGTGTGTGAGGTGCGTGAGTGTGCACGTGTTTTTTACTATAAAATCTTTCGTCAAGAACTTCAAAATTGAAAAAAAAAAAATCTTTTTAACCGAATTCCTTTATATGTAGGCCCTATTTGACTCAAAACTCCTCACTTTTTTTCGGAGCGATTTATTTACATGCGTGTTCCTGTTTAGTTTCAGCCCAGAAAACAAAGCCACCCGTCACCCCATGGCATGGCTCCCGTTCGGAGCAGGCCCCAGAAACTGCGTGGGCATGAGGTTCGCCATCTTGGAAGCTAAGATCGCTCTGGCAAGAGTTCTGAAACACTTCACCATCGAGCGCTGTGCCGAGACAGAGGTGCCGCTGAAGAAAGTAGAGCGCGCCACCACCGTCCCCATGAACGGAGTCACCGTGAAGCTGGTAAAAAGAGAGATTTGATTCGCTGAGATAATTTATATTTTTGAAACGAAGCATTTGATTTGATAGCGGAGTTGGCGATGTTGTGGGAAAAAGACATGTCGTTGGAACACAAAAAAGAGAGGTGCACTTTATCTACTTTATTGGCAGTGATTTCAGTCTCTGTAATAATCGTGAAACAGGGATTTTCAGTGGCTGAATTATTTAGGGAGCAACATGTATGTCACTATTTTTATTTGAGGAAGTCACGTGATGTAAATGACGTGTATTGACGTGGTTTGAATTATTAGATGGATAGAGATCAAGATTTAAGCACACTGCCAGAACGAGAATCCTCAAAATGCGCTAATTAACTGTTTATCAATGTTCTGAACAAAGTACTTTTTGGTTTTTCGTTTAATTATTGTTATTTATTCAGGTAGGCTACTTCTTTATTTTATATTGTACTGATGGAAATTAATTTTCAAAATACCCCGTATACTAGCAGATATTACTACATACATTCCTCTAACCGTATAGTCTCTATTGCCTGTATTATTTTGGTAGAATAGTTAGCGTCGTTCTCGTGGAATATACTATTGCACTATTTGTGTACAGTCGTATTAGTATATCATTAAGTCACTTACTTAAAGCCTAGCTATTATGCTACTGCATTAAAACACTCACTCACGCCGTTATTACTGATATCACATAAGCTAATTTTTATCCTTGTCACCCAACTGAGTGAAAATATCTGTACTTTTACCATAATGTATCAAAAATGTCTTATAAAATCTACACATATGGTATTAAGGTGTACAATTGTTGTGTTTAATATAAATATGACGTGTCTGATTGTATGAAATACTCGGTATAGCTGTAACGTTGGTTTCCTAGCATTATATTGTTTATTAACACGTGTTTTTTTTTTTTTTTTTTTTTTTTTTGCGAGTAAAATAAATTTTGTGCTTTACCCGGTGGTTTTCTTAAATATTGGTATTGGTATATTGAATTTATTGGTATGCGAGTGTAGAGCTTTAAGTGCGTCTTATCTTGGTTCACTGGATTAATCGGTGTGCAAGCCGCGTCATTTTACAAACTATCCCATAATATCAGAGGATATCGTCTGGTTACATGTAAAATTTACAAACAGATATGAGAATACACGATAGAAGTAAGCAGCTCATGCCCCTGGTAAAAAATGGGAAAACGATGCAAAGTGCAACCGATGAACGTGATGTCCAAGAAAAAAAAGGTGAAGTCTTAGAGCAAAATGTTAAAATGAGGATGTTACAGTATTAATCAATATCATCGTCATTGCGCCGTTGTTTTATTGTATTTTCTCAAAAAGGTTATTTTAAAAAAGAACTTAGAAATTCAGATAAAAGTATAGGGAATCAATAACCGAAATTAAGTGGTCGTGTTTAGTATACGGTGTTTTTGCCATACAATCACATCTATTTAAGTCATATTCGAAAAATGTTGCCACCGACGAGCACTAAAATTGGGCTCTTGTATATATCTGACATCCTGTTTTTCAAGATCACTTTTTCATAGATTCATCTTAAAGAATACGCGTTATTTTGAATATTTTGTTAATCTCTTAAGAGAGATTAAGATGACTTTTACACTAGTCTAGTAGGTCCACATGGAAATTACAATTTCTACAGTACAGTGTTAATAAGTTAACTGCCCCCTTATAGCTTTTAGTAGGCGGGACAGACATTTAAGCTGGCTAATCTGTCAGCAATCTAGTGAGACTACCCACGGGGATAGACCGATCTTAAATCTGTGGGAATGCAGTATTAGTCAGTCTGGGTCCCCATACCTAGACAAATCTAACAGGGTTACCCGCTAAATCCTTTTCAGCTTCAGCCGCTTATATGTCTGGCAAGCCTATTGAAGCTGTTAAACGATCATCAATTACCCTTAGAGAAGCCACTGATATCTTAGTCTTAGCGGGATCTGCAGTATTACTTTTTCTGGTGTCTGTTTCCATATGTCACTATAGGCTACATGCTCAGTTGTGGTAGTTGTGATCGGGCGCAATGGATGTCTCGGCACACCTGAGACAATCGGCACCCGACTAGAACGGTTGGATTATCTGAGTGTGTGTTGGCAATAGAAATGCTTGAGTTCTCTCTCTCTCTCTCGTATACACAATTATGCTTGAATTGGTGTGCGCGTGCGTGCGCACTGAAGTCGCGTACGTGCGTACTAAAAGTGTGTGCTGCACATTTTCGTCAAAACATCTTTCCTGGTTGGTTTTTAAAAAGAGTAGATATAAGAAAAATTCACATTGTAAAATTTTATTTGACAACCGTGATATTTTTCTCTCTCCCCTATTTACAACGTCACTTTCAAATGTTGTAAATAACAAAGTAGCTTTCAAAGATAATGTTTGCCAGGAGCTGCGTAAAAACTGAAAACAAAGTGAATCATTTTAGAAAATGTAGAGCTGTCATCATGATGTTGCATAATTTAAAATTTCCTGGTTGTCTTACGGTGGTTTGGCTTGTACTTATTTAAAAGTTAGAACCATAAATTCCTGGAAAAGGCAAAGGAATGTGAAAGTCCCAAGGAAACGTATGAAAGCTTTGGTAACGTTTAAGATACATTAATTGAATAAAATGAAAATACTGATCGAGTTAGCTGGCACTTTGAGCAAATTCTGGTCTCTCCATTCTTATCAAGTACAGCTATCGATCTTCTAACAACCGTTTCACATTGAGCAATATTTCGCCAAACTGAACAGATTTTTAAGCCAAGTAAACACAGCACAGTGGTACAATGCATCACTAGATAATAAGTAAAACATGCATAACAAAAATATCACACAGCCTGATGTTCCCACGGCCCATTTTTTCTTTGAGCTAACTGGGTCACGTACAGGCAGTTCTAATCGCCTGCAATATTCATAAAATTGCGGTGAACATTGTAAACACGCCCAGAAATGGCGTGACTTGGTCTGATGTTCATTAAGGCCTGACGTCAGCGCCTTTCACAGGCGCGTTCACACTAGGTTGGTAATTGGCGTCTGGAGCGTTTAAAAGTCCTTCCGTCACGCGCTTTGCTAGCTTAACGTCGCATAGAACAGTGGTACAGCAAATATCGGTGTCAAGAGATTTTTTTTATTAATATCATTATCTTAAGTCAATTTTAGACTCCTGTCAAATGCACGGTTATTTCTACGTCACTGCGTCAGGAAGTGGCGATGATCGGATGAAAAAGCGTCAATCACCCGTGAAAAACCGCGCTAACGGAAAACCAATCAAAATAATTTGGACTTTTTTTGTTTGATTTCATTCTAGGAATAGATCCCTCGATGTGTAACCAAGTGCCCTTCTTGTTCAGAGATAATTGTACATGCACCGAACGCTATCTCTATGCCCTCGTGGAACCCCACCTCACTGTTTGTTAAAGGTGTGTGTAACCGCAATACTTCTGTGTGTACGTATATCACGACCCAGGCGGTTGCCTCACCCTGAATTGTACTGCATCTCGCTACAGACACCCTGAGAATCCAGAGGAAAGGGGATTCCTTTTGCGTTCCGCGTAATTGGCCTTCTTTTTCGAGCGTGATGCATTATTTGAGTCCAATATTCAGCGTAAATATGACTTTCTTTTCGTTCGGATAAGATTTGACTCTGATTCAGGAATTCGATACTCTTAATATGACTTTCTTTTCGTTCGAATAAGATTTGACCCTGATTCAGGAATTCTTGGTGATTGGTGACTGGCCTGAATATATATCTGTGATTGGTAATTGAGCTGTTTTAATCTTGGTGATTGGTAATTGAGGGGTATTCCCTACCCTCGTTCAAGGGGCGTATCACAAACCGCCCTCTGTAAAACCCCAGTGAGCCTGGGAGGCGTCTTGGACGTGTTTCTCTGGGTGCCCGAGAGCGCAGGAAACGACTGAGCCGCCAAGGTCTGCTTTATTCTAATCACTTTTTGTAATGTTTCTAACAGGAATTCAGTTTTATGTGCTATTGTACTTTATTGGACATATTACCAGCAAACTTTAACTTTCTTCACTTGCCATTAGATGTTTTAAAAAAAAGCTACCGGCGTATTTGTTTGGTTTTCTATGCTATTTTCCGGGTAAAAGCAAGGGTTTCGAATGATAAGCGCCTGTACTTGATTGACAGGCTTTGATAAGGATGCTAGAATCATAAGGGCATGTACTTGATTTCGTTAGAATGCAGGAGTCATAACTGCTTGTATCCTACTCGATTTAGTCATTTACTCGGCACGCTTTCAAGAAACTTAGGTATCGATATGACAGTGCCTTATAATGTTGATCAGTTTTTGCGGAAATCCGTTAACTATTTGGTGAGGCAAATCGATACTCTTAATATGACTTTCTTTTCGCTCGGATAAGATTTGACCCCGTGACCTAACACGTGACATCGCACGATGATCAGTTCACTTTTTGAAGGATGTCATGATGGAACGATGGGCTAACTTCCTCTTCCTTATCTTGTGTTAAAACTAAACATTCTTCTTCCTTGTTGTAACGATTATCAGGATTACAGAGCATAAAAAAAAACAATGTAATTAGGACCAAGATAGAATCTAGTGATGATTTATCATAACAACCGCGTTGATCTTGTTTTAGCAATTGATTTTTGAAACTGAAATACATCTATAAAGTTCAAATAATAATGTATTCAACAGTCCCCTAAGGAGTCGGATATATATGCCAAAAGCTTGGGCGTTTTAATCTAGTTTTACCTAGTTGATCTTAATGGACGCATTTTAGCTAAAGGTACTCTTAGTGGGTTTGAAAACCCCCCAAATGCTTATTTCTGAGATCCACAGCTGCTTCCACTGTATTAAAGCTTACATTACGTACGTTTTAAAAATGATTTAATCCCTTGAATGCACAAGTGCGATATACAAGTTTCACAATTAACTGATATTTCTTTCTTTTTTTTAAACCTTGCATTTAAGTTATTTTGTTTTAAATTTGTTTACATATGTCTTTTAATATTCCTTTATTCGTATTACTAGTGGTATTATTCAACTACGACGCAATGATTGTAATTATCCAACCCTTGGGTTGCCAGTTTGTTAATAATAATATTTTTAATAATAAAAATGATATTTTTTCTGGAGCGTACCTGATGTTGATATTTCAATTGAAGCTTAAAAAGATAATCGCTGGTAAAATTGACTGGCCACTCATTTTAAACTAAATCAGCCTTTATAAATCTAATTGAAGGTTGAATCCAAGTACAGAGAGGGATATATAAATGATTTGTGAGTACGAGAAAATTGCTTATTTATCCGGGAAATCCATTTTAGCGGGTAAATCCCATGGAGTGTCCTATGCAGGATATAATCTGGCGATGCAGTCACGACCAGGGTGGCCGCGGTCTGTTTCTGTTATGGCGGCTTAAATGGAAAACAATTGGTGCAATCTTGTCACACCCGCGGCGTCTATTCCCCTACCATTTGGTTGATCCTTTGCCAAAATAAGAAAGCAACATGAGTTTGTTCTTTTTTCTTTTGTTATGATTTAAAGGGAGATAAAAAACAGTATATTAAAATACATTCAAAAATGAAAGAAAGAAAAAAAAAAACTGTTTCAAGTCTATCGTTCGTCGGACCGAGCTGACGTTTACCGAATTGACAAACACAAAAGTGATTATACCTTTAAAAAAGACGAAAGCAAAATAATTTGTATTTCTATCGTCAAGCCACTGCAGTGAGCGGATAAGCCAATATATCGCATGTTCCTAAAGGCAACCAACGCCGCGGGAACCTCCTTGTTGTTGTGGCGTTAGATAAAGTGGTGTTTTGTTAGTGCAACCCTTTCCATTTGATAAGGCAAATGATTTTACTACAGCAAACATCATATGAGGGGTTTTATACACTTCTGAGAACAATGAAAGAATAAATCAATAGATCATATAATTAAGTGGGAAAATATATAAACAAATAAGCAAAGAAATCAATAATCAAAATATGAAAGAAAGCAAATACATAAATAAGTAGTTGAGTAAATAAAATGTTGGAACTCGAGAGCAGATCTAGATTAAAAAAGCAAACAAACAAACAAACAAACAAACAAACAAAATGAATGAAATAAATAAAGAAGCAGAGCTCTTTTGCTGGCTTCCCCTGCAAAACTTTGTCTTATTTAACGTTCACTTACGATTCTCAATATATTCTAGAACATTTGGCGAATTTTTTAAGTTCTAATGTTGTTATGTAATAAATGTAACAGTTTGAGAAATATTTTGGGACCGACCCGGGTTACAAAATCCTTCAGAATGTCCTAGAACAGATTAAGAGCATTTTTCATTAAACGGGAAAAACATTATGTTCTAGGACAGACTGAGAACCGTAAGTGAGCGTGAAATGAGACAAATTTTCGCAGGGGAATTAACTAGCTAAAATATCGTTGGATTGATGCGTGCAGCGCCCCAGTATTTAACAACAAACACGTCTCACTTTATGATTCGATCTGAGAGAATGGCCTGACTGGGAAGATCAGGCCACTGCTTGAAGAGATAAAATCATTAGAAGATGGGTAAAAATAGTGTCTGCGAGCTCGGCTGTTGACTATTATGTCTATTGATTTTGTCTGGAGGCAAGTGTGCTGTGTTCTGAGGTAATCACGTTTGCATGCACTGGAATAATGCAGCATAACTGTGAATACGAGAGAGAAAGAGAGAGAGTAAAACAAATTAAGAGGGGAAAAGAAAAAATATATGAATTATTTAAAATCAATAAAAGGATGGTGGCATAAATCACAAATCTCTCCAACACCGTCCAGGTGAGGGAGGCTCATCAGGAATGAAGTTGTGTATACTAAATCAAAACAGCCAGAAAAAAAAAATTAGTCAAGAAAAATAACATTGCGTACTAAAAATACCAAGTGAGCCAGTCACGTCCGTCGCTCGCACTGAGTCAGACTTGCCTGTAACAGCTTCCCGCGCACTTGGACTCGCCTCTCCACCCGTTCGCGCACTTGTGCCGATATAAATATTGACCCCATAGTGCGCGCCCGTGTGTCTGACATTTACCGAGGATCAGGCCATTTTACCCTGAATATCATATTACTATTACCTGCTCTTTAACAACACGGCCAGGTTTTCTCTTCTCTCATGTCTGACACAACCCTTGTGCTGGTTATGCAAGCGACTAAATGTTTCTTGTTACATAATTATTATAAAATATATATCAGGTTTCTTACGCATACCTTGGTTACATGAGCTGGATTATCATAGTTATAGTTGTCAGATACAAAACGTCAGTATACGGACCGTAGCCAGGAGATTGTTACTCGTTGCCATGGAGATATTGTACAGACAGGTATACTTTTCACTTACCTGGAAACATTGTCTCTTTGTCTACCTGTGCATGCATGAGATTACAGTGTGGAATAAGTCATATAAAAAATTAGCGCGATTTCAATTTGTGTTTTTTTATGTTTGATGTTGCTCTTCCCGTTCGATCCACATACGCACATATAGTTTAATTAAGGTACATGTAGCTCATACAAGACTTCAGACAGCGTCAGAAAAGTAAGCGTGTCTCCCAGGGTGGCAAATCCCAAGAAAATGTCTACTAGTGGCGGGAATGTGTAGTGTTAGTTACTGGCACGGTGAGTTCGCCAGGAATTCTTGGGCGTACACTGGGAACACGAAATATGGGGAGAGATGTATGTTTTCACTGGCTGTTAACCATTCAGTTTACTTATTAATTTTTATTTCATACTTTTTGTGAGCGTATCTAGTGTTTTATTGGTTTTATTGATTTTAATGATACACAAGTTTATATGATGTTATCGGTTGCATGATTGCGCTAACAATTACAAAAAAAAGTGTATTTGATAATTAACATAAATTTATTTTAAGTCTAAAATCCATTTTAAAAATGTTCATTAGACTTAACATAAAAATTCGTACTTAAAGCACAATAACCAAGATATGTAACAAAAATATTAGGAAAGATTAAGATTCTTGGTTAACAAAACGGCCTAATTTTTAACTAAAAACCAAATTACAAATAAAATGATAAATAAAAACAGCTTAATTCTTACAAAAAATTAATTACAATAAAAAATCAATAGTGAAATTTCTTTATATGTTTTTAACTCACTGCAAAAATTATCCAGCTGCCGCCCTTTTTACAGTGAGGTTCTCCACATACTATATGCATATTTTGTAATTCAAATATGATTTTTATCCTTTTCTTTTTATTAATTATATTTTATTGTTTTTAATCTACCATCAGAATTGAGCGCGATTTACAGCAATAACATTGACAGTGGATAACGAACTTTTGCCGTGTCAAATTATTATAATCTTGTATTTGTATTTTAAACTTAGAAAAAAACAATGCAACAAATGTGATTTCCTCACTCACACTCTCATTCTGTGCAGTTAAATTAACTGTTTCTGATATAGATTTGTTTAAAACTTATTTCATGTGAAATACGACAGGATGACTAACATAAACATATCTCATTCTACACCCGGTAGATCAGTAAGCCAACTACACGGCACACACGTGTGGCAGATCTTTATCGTTTGTTGTGCTCCAGTTGCAGCAAAGTGCCCGAACTTTCTCTCCCTTCTGTAGAAGTGAGGGTGTGAGTGCAGCTTGGAATTTACCGTGAAATGAACAACGACTCTGACCTCATTCCGCACGGCGTCTGTTACCCAATAAAAACAGCAGAGGGTTCTCAACTGCGCATGCTCACTGAAATGGATCACATTCTCTCAATGGTGAAAACGACAACTAGGTCGCACAAGCCGAGGAACGGAAGAAATGGATTTGGTTGCTAACTCAGTGGGAGTGACCTTATAATCGGAAACTACGATACGTTTGACCTCCGAGAGGAAAACTTAATACGGGGATACACGCCGGGTTTTTTCCAGTCACTGTGCTTTTTATCAGTGTTTTGTAGAAAAACGTTTACTTGTACTCGAACAACGAGATCACTTCGTCCTCGTTTCCCGGAGTGCAGTTAATAGTTCTAGAAGTCCGGAGAATCCTTCTAGCGCATCGATATTTCCACCGGGAGAAAAAGAATCAGCAGATTTCTTAAGGCGTTTACATCTCAAAGTAAATATATTCACCACTCCAAGGAATTTCTCTCCTGGAAATCTTTAACCAGCATTTTACTAGAAATCAAAGACAATATTTCAAAGAAGTTGTGCGTATTCTGGCAGGAACTAGTCGTGAAAGAAATAGTTTGACATTTTCTGGTAGATTCCACCGTCTTTTTCTTAACAGAACGAAAGTGGGCAATTAAGGACAACTCTTTCAAATTTTGCCAGCGTGGTTTTAAGGTCTTTAATAAGTCTCATTGGACTTAACGTTTACATATTTCCCCCCAGTCGTCCGTCTCAAGTATTTTGGCCGGTAGAAGTTTGCGGTTGTTTACCACGCTGAACTTTTTGATTGTTTCACCACGTGTGTAAAGAGTAGCTAACGTTTGTAAGAATGCAGGCAGAGTCATAGACAGACTCATAGTAGGAGTGAGATCGAGGGAGTGGCGGCGGCTACAACACGGCAGATGAATTATTCCCTTTCACAATAGCAGGTCGTAAAGACAGAACAACACAGGAGGAAAATTTATTTCCCATCTGGACTTGGGGTATTTTTTTAAGGAATCTGAAGCCTGTTTTTGAGTTTTACGGACTCCGCGGTCTTCTCGTTCTTGGAAAATTAGTGTGGCTGTCGCGGCTTGACCACCGGCGAGTGACTTACAAGAGGACATTACTGAGAAGAAAAATCCAGATTTTCTTCTCTCGGGCACAAATACAGCATCATCGAGTCCACGCGGTCAGTGAGCGCTCCCCATTTAATCCCGGTAGATATCCTGACGTCAGAGTTAACCTAACGGTCAAACCAGGTCCCTGGACCGGTCATATACTGTAGTAACCAGCCAAAGTGACACCTTGGGTAGTGACCTTAAGTTCCCTGGGGGATTTTAACCCGTCTACTGGTATTCCATACGTCCCCGGAGCCACCGTTCACCTTCTCGGTCACGCCGACCTTCCCGGAGCTTGACCTGAGATTTCCTCAAGGGACAGAGCGCTGATCTTCACCTCGTCTTACCGTCTGTCTCGCCATGCCTCCACGACCACCGGAAAAATCCAACAACACCATCACCGAGGTTAGTACTGCTACTGTAGTGTAAAGAGCCTGTAGTCTGGCTTGTACAGTGTACTGTTATATGTGTGTGTGTGTATGTATGTTTGTGTGTGTGTATGTATGTATGTATGGGGCAGTGTGCCCAGTTTTTATCGGATTTGATTCATTAGATCGTCTCAGACTGGGAAAGCTTCAATAATATATAATATAGCCACTGAGATCGCACTTATTAATTTACACACACTGAATGAAGTAGGCCGTCACTTCAGGTGAACTATCATTATTATGTGGAAGTGGAATAATACAAAATAGCGTCCTTGTTAAAGTTGCTTAAATCTCTGTATTAATCACAGTATACTTAATGATAAAAAACACATTGATGACGCAATGTATGTAGTCACTGGTAATTCTACCACGTGCGAGCAATGAGTCTATCTCCATACAGACTACATATGAACCAGGTGTATGAGTCCCCCATACCGTACTATCTGCCCAGAATTCCTATCCTTTGACTAGCGGCTGCCAGCACCCTCTGAGACTCTCTCACGCGGATGAACGCCTTGATACTTGCCTAGGAATGTGTTCAGATAGCCGTCAGCTGAAGACGCTGTATAAAATAACCATTAAGTACATCTACATGTATCTCTGGCACTGACAACAACCTTTGTACATCTATTACATTTTCCCATAACTCAGGAATGCAATATTACGTTCATTATTATAAACAAAGGATGCGGAGGAAAGTTTACAATATTAATATAACAATATTAAGTTAACAATATTGATATAAACCATGATATAAAATGATTTATTATAAGATAAAATGCAAAGATAGTGCTAAATGCGGACTTGGATACTTTAGCAGTGTATAGACATATATACATTTTATTGCATCTTTCCGGAAGACACTTTAACTATTATATTGGAAGAACTGGAATCTTCTATAAATATTTTATCCTATCATCACATTGTTGCATGATGTAGGTTAATGTCTATGAAATGTGATCGTACACGGCATAGCAGGCAGCCGAGGGGTAAAGATACGGGAACATTGCTTCCCAGCTAACTTGTATAACGCAGTGGTATTCACTTGCCCGGACGCCGCTTACAACACAAACCCTCAGGTGAATTCTTGTCAGGTGCAACATATTTCTCTCACAACCTTGGCTTCGAAATGGCGTCTTTGTGGCTTCATTCTATTCTGTGTTTGGTCTTTGTCTTAATAGCTTCTGTCATTTTCTTAAAGGCACTGTCTTCTATCAGCGTCTACATAATATATGGATGCTTGCGGGTTTGTATCGGATTCGGTCTCAATGCTATTCCATAGGGTGAGAAAAGGTGCCGGTTAAGGTTGCTAAGCACGCCAAATGATCTATGTGTTTCGGTCTAATTACTGACATTGTTTCACGTCACTCGCTGCATGTATCTAGATCCAAGATCAACCGAGAAATGCTTTCTTACTAGGGGCAAAAGTTTACATTAATTTTGCAGTGTTGAGAACTTTAAAATGTGATTTGAAGATAAAATACATGTATATACTGAATCAAATGGACTAAAATACGGGCGCCAGAAGCTCGGAAATATTTAGAAGCGACAACAGTGAAGACTTGCTGCAAATTGGAATTTTTAACAATATTTTTTTCAAAGAAATGGCGGCAAAGCGCTAAAAGCATTAGATGCTCTCCATGTAGAACAAAATTAAATAAGTAAATAAATGTGAAATGCCATTTGAACACGGAGAACTATCCAAGTTTTCATACGTCTATAGCCGCCCTACATCTCTACATTTACAAACACATAGCCGACTAAAACAACCCACATTTCTCCATTCACACACACACACAAACACACGCACACACACACACATAGCCGTCTATAACAGCCCACATTTCTCCATTCACACACATAGTAAGGGCACCAACCCCATTTGTTCTAAGAATGCGGGCCAAACACGGGTCAGGCTCCCTTTACTACCGGGTTGAACTTACACCTGACGAACTATTCATTAACCCCAGTGATTTACGACGTCAGGTATGCCGTATGTGGTTTGTAATTGACGAATACCGCAGGGCTGTGTGTGAGACAGGGTGAGGGTGAGGGTTATGTTGTTACCTTTTCAGGTATATTTACAATACAATTGTCTATAATCAAAGACTTACAGTTGACAACTATGTGGATAGATGACTTACGTTATATAACTGTGTCAGTGTTCATATGTATGTACAATAATAGATTTACCCTCCCAACGCTTTTGATCTTTTCTGCCTAACCTTTACTTGTAATCCTCCCCCAACACACACACACACACTTACACACAAATACACACGTACACATGCGCACACACACACACATTCTAATACACGCACACTAACACAAACACACACGCACACACACACACGCACACACACACACACACATTCTAATACATACGCACTAACACAAACACACGTACACACACTCTCACACACACACACACTTTCCCAGCCTCCCCAGACAGCAGACGTCTGGTATAGTGTTACTCGGAGCGAGACTGCCATCAATAATAATAATCTCCGCAATTAGGGGAATAAATCAATACATGGCCCCGGAGACCCCCCTAAACGATATACTCTGAGCTGGCACGCCAGTGGGTTCTTTAAAACGCTGCCAATATAACACGGACGTGAATTCAAAACACGCACAGTTCAGATTTTTTAAAGGATTATACGGAACGTGCACGCACACGAACGCACACAACGGCGTATAGGCTAGCTTAGACAAAATGTGTTAATGTATTAGCAGCCGAGCACAGAGAGTCGGGATATTGCTAGTGTTTTATTGGTCGACAAATTGGTCGAGGTAGAACCTTTGGAGCGTTTGTGAACTTTACTCACATATTTCACTGGCCAGAAGACTGTTATGATATGATAGCTGGAGACTGCAGAAACTGTACCTTCTCAGAACTTCAGCAACCCAAACAAAAGGAGATATTATGATGTTAAAATAGTACAGCACACTTGACGTGTTGGGGGTTAGATTGCACTTACTCAACATAGTGACATTATGTATATAGCTTTTGAGTGTATACAAAAATGCACCGAATGTCAGAACCCAATTTGTACGTTAATCAAAGGCCTTTTTTAAGCTCGGTCTTTTTTAAGCCACCATATACGATTAATAGTCTTCACTTTCCCATTATATTTTTCCAACCTACAAGATATGTTATGAATTTAACTTTCTGCATCTAGTATGGCATAACGTTTTTTCTGTCTGCGTGTAAATTTCCACTCACACCGACGTTACAGAGCTTTAGAGAAGTTAAACCTGGTCTAAGTGACGTCATCAGTCGTCAGCCCAGCACATATCCACCTGCTCATCAATTCTTATGATGTAGGTGGCGACGCTGGTCTATCTTCTACGCATGGGTATTGCGACGGTCTCGTTTCTTTTTTACACATTTTAATAGGAGTACAATGAACACATGAGAATGTTATAAAATGCGTTAAATTTGCAATTGTTCTATGCCAGAGATTGTCTCGTGCTGACGGTGCTACCACTTACAGCTAGAAATACGGCACAACTTTTACACACATTAATTTCTATTCCTGCCACAAAGGTATGCTAAGAGACAGGGCAAACTTGTTGCACCTTGTAACCGTAAAAACTGTGCCTTGAACCTCCTGTGTACGACTGGTATATATATATCTTTGCTATCACGACAATACTCTTCAGTTAGTGGGTGCGGCGAATTGCCCCAATTTTGCAACAATTTCAGATTTTTATCCGCAGTCGGAGGGCATGTTTTAAAGATTTAAATAGAATGAATTCTTTATTTATGGTTATCGTTCGTTGGGAAACAAAGGAACTTTAAGCGGTTCGAATTTTCTGAAAATTCATAATTTTCTTCTTGCTTTTCTAAGAAAAAGACCATTTTGTCGGTAATTGAGTAGAGATGTCATTTGAAGTGGTCTGCCTCTGCAGGACGCCACATGACGGATGACCCTTTGTTTCAAATTATTTGAATTTTTTGTCAGGATGCGCTCCTAAACATATGTGTGTGTGTGTGTGTTTGTGTGTGTGTGTGTGTGTGTTTGTGAGAGAGAGAGAGAGTGAAAGAGGAGTGTGCCTGTGTGAGAGAGAGTGTTTGTGTGAGAGAGTTATCTCAAAGGTTCATGTCGGTTTAATTTCTCACTGAACTAAAATGTTTTACATAATGATGTAGAATGCCTACAAACAAACCCTCAGAACATGACCTCGCATAGATAACGTCTGCAGTGCTATCATACACGACGAACACCGGAGACAGATGAATAATCAAATTGATTATTATACAAAACTGACCGGTTATTGAACCTTACACGTGCACAAACAATTGACCGATCGCCTCGTGCATTTGTTTTATTTTCTGACTTCCTTACCCAGCTAATCGGGAAAGAAATGTGTGTTCATTTTAGCATAGAAAGAAGGAGTCCTTGAGGATTTGTTCCCGATTTTTGCCATATGTGCTCTTTATTCAGTATTATTTACACGGCTGATACGTGATCTCCTAACGTATAAAAACATATGTTACTTATAGTAGCAATGTTTTTGGGAGTTTTTTCGTTTCACGGTAGTGTCACACTGAAGGCTTTTAGGTGCCTAAGTGAAAGTAATGAAAACTATGTGCGCATTTTTTCTTTGTTGAAGTTACTTGGTGACCTTACATATTTCTTTCGCAACCGTAATCAGTTCATTTTTTACCAAAAGTCATTTGTCCGTGCGTTCTTCGATCGTGCTTTTTTTCCAATTTCAGAACTCGATCATCTTTTTGTCCGGTGGGAAGCATAATATTTTCTTGTGCAACAACATTTGCGACTCATAGACAGTCACCATGTGTGTGCTTTAAAGATCATTTGGACTATAGAGAATTACAATAGAGAGTTACATTTGATTTAAATTGATATATTATATTCATTTGTTCACTTACTTTGACTAACATGAAATTAGCGCTGTTCTATTTCATTCCTTCATTTTATTTCGTGATTATCTTAACAGCATATTTTTTGTCATTCTTGGATCTTTTCAAGGGGTTTTATGAACCACCGTCGTTGTTACGAATAGTCAGTCTTCAAGGTCAAGTACAAGAAAGATAGCTAAAAATGATTACCTTTGACAGCGATTTGGATCATCATTTTTATTATGTTTCAGAAGTATACATAGGGCACTACCCTCCTTACTACCTCCCCTTCAGGGTACGCTTTCTAGACTTGTGAATAAAAAAATGATGGTGGGAATGAAAACAGATGACCGCCAAGACAACCCCTATTGTTGTCGGTGTGCGTAGTTTTTCTTTCTGTACCTTATAAACTTCGTAATTTAGGTACCTGGTATCTGGTACTAATTTTGTAACTTCGTAATTTAGGTACCTGGTATCTGATACTAATTTTGTAACTTTGTAATTTGGGTATCTGGTATCTGGTACTAATTTTGTAACTTTGTAATTTAGGTACCTGGTATCTGGTACTAATTTTGTAACTTTGTAATTTGGGTATCTGGTATCTGGTACTTATTTTGTAACTTTGTAATTTGGGTACCTGGTATCTGGTATTAACTTTGTAACTGTAATTTGGGTACCTGGTATGGTTGTAAGTCAATTCAATGGTGGATCATCGACAGTTACGTGAACAACGTGTCTTGAGTGTAGCGCAGAGTTGAAAGCGTTCATTATATACCGTCTTCACTTAATGTAACCGAGACGACTCCGCGACGCTGTCCTCATAGTGTTGGTGACACTGCTACTAACCGCAGTCACTTAATCAAACTCATTAAAATCTGCAATAGGGGCAACCTGTTGCGAAGTTAAGATGATTGTCCTAAAATTCAGCTCTGTATTTAAACCCATGGTAAATAGTTCAGTTCAAATGCGGTACAAAGTGTGGACCAGACTGTACCCGCTGTTAGACCCTGGGGGTTGCGGTTAGAAACGCTAACCAGTTCTGTAAGTATTTCTCTGATATAGGATGGTAAAACAGCAGTGTGATCAAACCCAATCAAGTGTAACGTGGGGACAAACGGTGCTTTTATTTTAGGTATCGATAGTCTGTCGAAGTGGAGGCGCCCTTTTCTTTTTTTCCTCATTAATTCTAACTTTCGAACATTTTTATTGGTACATCTTTTAAGGCATGATATTGCAGAGGGTAAATACTTAGACAGACATGGTTAAAGAAGGAAACACACGCAAACACCCAAAAACACACGCGTGCGCGCACACACAAGCACATATAAACACACGTACACACACACAAACACACTCGCGAACCCAGACATGCTTGGACGCGCGTTTTATTTATTTGAATGGTTTGGAAATTTAGTGCAGAAGGTTTGCTGATTTCGTCAACCAAGTGGCTCGTTACAACACGAACTACTGGTAAACAGAACTTCAGCAAAACCATTTTATGAGAAGTTCATATAACTTCTCGAACAAAACTATTTTCGTTCCCCGACTTGATGTATTTTGTCCTTAAAATGTCAGTGTGCACTCGGGGACCCTGTCTTAGTGACGAAGATTTGGCGGCCTGCTAAGTCGTCTGAAACGGTTTTAATTTGCCACAAACCAACAAATTGCTCTGCTAGAGTTTTTGAGTTTAAAGAGTAGAAAGCGGGGCGGGGACTGAAAACAAAACCATGCCGTCTCTGTTGGTCCGTCAACTTTGAAATGCGTACATGGGGACAGTGGACCAAAACGGATTTTAAACTGTAACATTGGTAAAACTGATCGTGATTTTAGGAAAACAGAATTTACATGTATATACGGGTTAAAGAGGAATAATTTTGTGTTAATGAATCGTTCGCGTCACTGGTACGGAGCAGTCGCCCGAAATGTCACAGGGTTCTAGAAAACATCCTGAATGCATAACCTAAATGGCGAAAACGCACGAAAATGTGTTGACCATCCGTCCGGTCTGTAACATTATTTTCTCCAAATTGTGATTTATATTCTCCATTCACTGGCCGTCTGGTGTGGCATTTTACTATGAAGTCTGACCGAGCCGTAGGAAAAGTCCGATTTAGAAATTTCTGAACGACGTTGATTGTCTAAATGACCATTTAGGTGAATGATGGTGGTGATTTGGGGGTGAAAATACCCCTTGTTTCTGTGAAATGATACGCCATGTTGTTTAGTTTATCAGGCACTTGGTTGAAAATGAAGAACAAAAGAAAGTAAGAAGTTGTCGATGTTTTTCTTATAAAATGGTGACAAATCGTGTGTGTGTGTGTGCGTGTTTATTTCGTTTGATTTTTTTTTCATATTATTTTATTAGTCTTTTCTGCACTTGCTAGTGCTTTTTTTCCTTACTCTTTTCAATTGTTCCTTCATCAATGAATGGATAACACCCGGGTTTGTTTTCACATCTGTGTTATTTCAGATGGCATAATTGTCATTTCCGTCACGTCATATGGCGTAATACAAAGATCCTCACAAGATACTTGTAAGCTTGAAACGTATGATATCGTCTTCTATGAAGTGCGATAGATGTCGGCACAATCAACGTATTGTCTCTCCAGTTTGTGGCAAGACAATAGTTTCTGGTCAGCAGCGGCGCCGATGGGCAGCCAACTTTTCTCTTTGTACATCTTCCCGGTTATTTCCAGGGCGCAACTTTTGTTGAGAAAACGCGTCGCCATCTTGTCTCAGTGCGCCGTCCTCTTATATCTCATATGTCGTCATCAGCATTATCTTGCCAAACGAAGACGTCACAAGACTGTACATTTTCCAGGCTTGTTTATTTTCAGTCAGTGAGTACGCAAACACACACGAGTAGATAAGTATTTTATTCCTTGTATTATTCCAACACAAATGTTTGTTTTGTCACTCGCTAACCACTAAAGACTGTTACTGTTGTTGTTGTGGTGGTGGTACAATACACAATGTTTCAAGTCATGCATTGTTTTAACCCCGAAATCTATTTAGCAACAACTGACAACAACTTTGCCGTGTTTTCTCAGCTCTTGCTAATGCGCAGAAAGTGTTATTTTGATCTTAAGCGACCTTTATACGATTTGAGTCGATTAACATAAGATGCACAAGCGTGGTATTTCATGATGAAAAGTCAGTCTTTTGGGATCTTGTCTTTTTGAATGCTTCACATCATCGCGTTCCAGCTCAGAGCAACTCGTACCCGAGCCAGCGGAAAATCTTCTTGCTTGAGGAATGGTTGTCTTCTTTTTGTAAAGAACTGCAGGTAATTTTAAGGTAACATTAAAATGTTAATTGCCAACCTTAAAGAGGAACAGTAGCAGGAGAGGTTTGGAAGCCATCATCCTGTTGCTTTTCTATTAGAAATTTAGTAGAAGTGATATAGTATGATTGTTATGACTGTAGGCAATGGGGAGACGAGTTCCTTTTCTGAAAATCGATTCTATTTTGGCCATAGTTATGCATACCATCTGTAACACTGTGGCAATGGAGTCTTGATATAGTCCACACTAGGGTCTGCTGCGTACATGAAACGCGCTGAAACATGCTAAGAACACTCAACGGCTGCTTTGGGAAGTTCGCGTGAAATATTATTACGTTCATTGCCAAAAAGACAATCTTTAAAATGCCTGAGAAGATCCCACAGTATCTGCTGTATCTCTGTATCAGTTGGCGTGACTGGTAGGCCTCGGAGGGACGGTCGTATCGTGTCAGTATCGACTGCAAGACACTTGACCTTCACAGTGGGTAAATTACACAGGTCACTGGAGGCGCTACAGGTAGGTCTTGCCTATAGGAAGAAAATTTACGGTTCTGAACATGTTGCCAATTAATTGCGGTAACGGATATGATTGCTGTGTGATTAGTGTTACATGTAGTACATACAGGTGCTTTATACTGGCTTTAAAGATGGAGGTTACGAAGCGATGTTGATGAGTGCTGTTTCAAAATGGATTTTGAAGGAGGTGGAGCTGGTTGAATACAAGTTTAGGCCCTAGTAGGTCTGGCGTGTGTTTTGGTGAAAACTGCCATGTTGCATTATTTAGGTACAGTGCACTTGCACTTTGTGGTCCTGTACATCAAGCCAGTTTCTTAAATGAGAGAGCACTTTCTGACTAACTGGTTAAATTGAAGAGCTAATGGTATACATGTCTGTGTGAAATATGTGGTGTAAAAGGGGCATTTACTAACCCAGATATCGCGTCTCTGATCGATTGCCTCAGTTAACAACAAGACTAAAGACACTTCATTACCAGGACAATTTCAGAAGTTCAGATATTTCAAATCGTAGTGTGAACGGGGTATTAATTAGCAAGACAAATATCGGTCCGGTTCTCTATTTGACTGTTTGATCTCGGAGAGAGGCAGATTGCGGGTATCGTGTATCTGTGCACGTTATCTATCCATACCATTATTGATTCTTCCGTCTCCTTGCAGGAGGTTACTTTTTTAGCCAACTGAAGTGAGGTCAATAATTTCAGATTAGTACCGTATATACATGTATGTGTACGTATACACATCTATATATACTACTTACTAATACATGAACAAACTCCATATACAAATACAATCAAGTACATGTAATATAATGATTCGTTACATAATACAGTACCGTCTTAGATGTATCATGAGATGATGAACGCGCTGCAGTGTCTTGATACGTTAAAGTCGATCAGAGACTTAACAAACTTATTCGGACTTTATGTGCTGTTACAAAACACTTAGCTTTCCCTCCTGGAGGTTAGATGGTATAGGTGTTGTGTGCTTCCCTCTGACAGCGTACAGCATTGTGAAGAGAACCTTAGTATCGCCGGTGATCGACACATGATGGATGCACAAATGCAGAATGGGTAAAAAACGCAATGTCCCCGAGGAAAAAAAACAAACATTCATTAATTTTGGTTCCATATTCACAAATTTTGTTTTCTCTGAATGGCAGGTTTTCCTTTCATTTTACCCCTAAATTATTATTATTATTATTATTATTATTATGTGGAATGCTTAAAAACAAAGCAGTTTTCGTGGAATAACAGCTCTGCACTAACTAACACCCAAAGAGCGGCGTATGCATTTGTTTGGTTGGTGCAAAGTCCGATTACAAGAAACTGTTTTATTTTTATTCTGCCAGATGTGAAATTTTGAGATTAGACAGAAGTGTTGATGAGTTTTCTGTGTTTACGACTGCAGCCTTCGTCTACTGGAAAATTCAAGACCAAGGCCCATTATAACAAAAAAAAAAAAAAAAAAAAAAAACTTTAGCCCGAAGACTGGTCTAAACTCTAAGACCAAGATTTTGGTCTGCTTCACTTTTAGATAAATTCATGAAAGTAGTTCACTTAAACAGAGTTTATTTATTGGTTTTAATCATCAACTTTATTTAATATTTATAAAACGCAATGTTTTCTACAATAGAACTACTTCTAAGTTATGTTGAGACAAAGTAGGCTAAAGCTTTGGTCTTAAAGTTTTAGATCGGTATTTGGGCTAAAGTTATTTTGTGAGGCAGGCTTATGATATTTTAATTAAAATTTCAAATAGTAGCCATTAAGTTGGTTTTTATCTCGCTAAATGAAAGTCACGACTGCCTCCCACTTCTTCCCACTCTCTCCTTCTGGCTACCCCCCCCTCCCCCCTCCAACACGCAGACACCCCCACCCCCCACCCCACTTCTTCCTGGCTCCAGCCCTGCTTCACAGCCAACCTTTCCAAAGCATCTGTTGGGGTGTGGCTTTCAGCAATTGATTGTTTCTCCTTCCTACAAATCAGAGCCATCTGTATTATATAAGACGAAGGTAAAAGTCTGCTCAGCCTGTCTTGGATGCGTGCTGAGCCTGTCTTGGGCACCATTGGGAGGGGCTGTAAAGAAATTTCTAGATGTTTCTACTGTCTGCAAGATTTAAACATGTCTCTGCGTCTGAGAACGCGTCAACCCGTGTAAGAATGTTTTTCTGCATCACCAGCATGTTATTTTTATTGTTAACCCACCCGGCAGCTGTCGGTCGTTTGTTTTCGGAAAATTTTATGCGAACAACAAATTGAGCTGAGAATGAAAAAGAAAGAACAGACGCTAAAAATGACAGACGACATAAGCCAAGCAGACGGCAAATGTGTATTTTCTGACTTAAAGTCTTCACCGTGTAATACTCTTTTGAATTCATTATAATAACTTTTGGATAATGATTCAATTTTGGGCTTTCTGTGGAATAAAACCCAATTCTTTACTGAAGTGAAAAAGCAGACGGGAAATGTCCCTCGCTGACATGGGCGGTCGCTACAACTGCGCAGACGACAGCCGAGCAGACATATTACGTCACGCCACTATAAACAGTGGTGTCTCCAAGGTTACATACCCTGGGGGTCAGGGAATTTTCTTAATATTTCGTCATTTAATATCGTGGACCTTTTTATTCATATTTGAGTGCAGTGTGAGGTACCATTGTCTACTTTTTCCTCTGCCTTACCAAAATGTCTGTGGTGCAATCACGTGCTATAATTATTTATTTATTCATTCATTTATTTATTTATAAACGCCAAAGAGGAATGTAAAGAATATCAATGTCTTGGCGCAGCATGGAACACGCTCTGAATATTACATAACTGCCGTGGAGGGTATTCAAGGCATGTTACCATGTTTCTTTAGAACCAGAAGACTGTTTGTAGCAAATGTCAGCTACGTACAGAGGTGATGAGTGATCCCGTCCTCTGAGTGTGTTCACATCAGTATTAACTTAACGTGATCTGGTCTGACATTTGAAGAAGAGACCAAATTGATCTCTTCTCGTGTAATTTTTATGCCATCCCGTTTCACCTATATTCTAAGACCACAGTAAAATAATTTCCCCTATGGTGTATTCAACAAAGACCTCAAAACGCCTTATAATAAACACTATAAGATAAAATCGAATCAATTATGAAAAGAAATAAAAAATTGAAAAACTATGACGTTAAAGCCCTAACTTACTAACTTAACAAGCGGGATCACTGAGGCAATGTAATTAGCATTACAAACAGGGATTTGCATCAAGAGTGCACATTTTGAATTCATAACTGTGAAGTCTTTTTATTCCTTATAAATTATTTCAATTGGCACCACAAGCTGTAAGGGGGTAATTAACTTTCGTGCCCGCTCGGCTGACAGCTATTTAGCGTGAACCCCCAGGGAGTTAGGTCGATCTAAAGTAGATCGATCTAATCTCTGGGAATGGGGTCATAGAAAAGATAAAATCATGCAGCAAAAAACTGGGCGTGTTGTACTACAAACGATTCCAACACGAACCCTCTAGTCTCCTCATTTGACAGTGTGTCCCAGATTAAAAACACCCCAAATCTAAAAAAAAAACAAAAAAAAAAAAAAACAAACAAAATGTCTAATTGGAAACGCCTGTATCTAAAAACGTCTCGTTTAATTGGAAACGCCTGTATCGATAATACAAAGTATTTATCATAACGTCCTCCCCCGCTATACAATGAAGGACGGCTGCAGCTTGGATAATAATTTTTTTTCAGTTGTGGTCAGTAAGGGTCGCATATATCATTGTTTTTTGTTCAGTTTAGCAAGTTATTGATAATTGATATCGCCAACTTCGCCCAATAGTAAGTCATATCTGATACGTTTTAGAATTGCTTGTAATGTTAACTTGTCCGGCAATTCATTTCCACACGTGTCCTCAAATCCGGTTTATATTCTGGCCTTGCTGTTTTTGGACGTAAATATCTGTTTATCAGCGTTAATTTTGGAAGCAGGTTAAGTGCAGGGTACGTGTAACATTAAAGTATGGGCTGTATTATTACTTCCTTATAGGCAATGCCTGTTCGCACCAAGTCTAATACCTTAGACCGAATAACTGCCATCAGGAGAATACAAACAGGTTCTGTGGCACATTGTAGACTATTGGGGTCTCCTTGGCCTTGTTTTCTGACGACGCGATTTAGTCTGTCTTGCAGTCCAAAATACCCCTTGTCTTAACTGGTCTTGAGTGGGTAGAGGCGGTTCCAATATGTTGTCAGCCAGTAAAGACTGTGTCCTCAAAGCAAGTGCTGCTGTGATTGCCCCGACACGTCCTTATCAATCTGTGGCAGTGGAGTTAGGAGTTCACCTTGAGTCTGTAGAGTTAGGAGTTCACCCTGAGTCTGTCGAGTTAGGAGTTCACCCTGAGTCTGTCGAGTTAGGAGTTCACCCTGAGTCTGTGAATACTACACAGACTGAAGGCTCCGTTATCTGGTCTGATTTGTGTCTTAAACCACTGGTTTACACCGACAGTTCTGACGTCAGCTTTTTAATATATAATATTTTTAATATTTAATATTTAATATTTTTAATATTTAATAAATATATAGCTTGCCTCTGTCGGTAACAGTAAAAACTTGCCTCTGTTGGTAACAGTAAAAACTTGCCTCTGTCGGTAACAGTAAAATCAGCGGTTTAAGTACAATTCCTAGCAAGGACTGAAACTCTTGACCGAGGTGAGGTACCCTGTGGTTCACTGTTGGATGCAGCCTGTCTTGTGAACTGGCTCCACTCTGTGACCGTCTCCCTGAAGTAACGACAATGACCTCACTCTCCAGGGTGCAGTTGGTTGTCTCCGCTGTCTTGTCGTCCAGTGAACCGCGGTCTTCAGGGTGCCGAGGAACTGTCCTCGGACGCCGGGGACTGTCTGAGGTCACGTCAATATACTTTGAATAATGTACGTGCGCGTCTGTCTAGAAAATTTCGTTACCATGGTGACAGAATTTCGATGTCAAAAAATGACGGCGTCAACGCGAGTGTGCGTGATGGATTGCGCTTCCTGTTTACTCCAAATGTTCAGTCAGACTGAGGCAGCATGTTCAAAATAAATAAAATTTCTGACAACATCACCGATTAAAAAAAAAAAAAAAAAAGGACTTGACCTGATACTGAGTACAGTGTCTGCGGTGGATAACCCCATTTGTAAAATGTCACAATATGAAGAAGACTACATCTCCAACTCGTAGACCTGCGCCGTATAGGTTAAAACTTGTGTCAAGAGATATATAGACTTACGCAGAATTGTGATGTCGACATTGGATTTACACGTCTAACGGACGTTAAACGTATCAAAGCAAGCAAAATCAAATCGTGTTATAATGAAAATAAACACTATATCCACTCATCCGCCTGCCCAAGCCCTCCATTAGGACAAAACATTTCCATGGGTTATCAATATCTACACAAACTAAATATATATCACTGGTATAAAACTGCATTGCCAATATATTTGCGGTTCCACAGAGGTCAGAACTCAAGTACCTGGAGGAACTCACACCTTTAGAACAGACGCGTCGGTGATAACGTGCGTCTTGTATGCATAGTTAACCCGACAATAACGCACAACACGCGGTTAACACCCTTCACAGTCATCTTACTGCTAAAAAATATGAGAGAGGGAAAATAAGAAGCATATTTCTGGCATGCTTTACTAGGTTGAAGTAAGGTCTTTCAGTAAACATATGAGTGTCATGAAGTTCACTCTCATGGCAAAGCTGAGGCAAAGGTTACACTGGCATTGCGGATTTATTCTCCGGTTTCTGTTTAAAGATGCATACAAAGTCAATTTTTTGTCACAAAAACCAACCAAATGCCAGCATATAGTTACAAGTAGTATAACTAAGAGAATTACCAAAAGGCATTGTTTAATTTTACCCCAAAGTGATGTTTGAACAGATTTTTCTGCTGGTATTCTAAGCTGTATGTCAATGGGGCAGGAAAGTAGGTCACGGAAGTAGGTTAAATTTACAACCATAAATTTAAAGAAAGGAGCAGTCTAAAGGTCTTTTATGGCCGATCGAGTGATCTATTCAGTTTATCCCTTGGCATGTCGAAATTATTTGAGTCATATAAGAATCTAGTAGAAGTGGTTTACATGTGTTACTGGGAATCCACACTCCACCGATGCTCGGTTCGTATGTACCTTTAA
>NW_019775678.1:12916-46461 GCF_001039355.2 Lingula anatina | reverse complement strand
TCTCTTCTCTCTCTCTCTCTCTCTCTCTCTCTCTCTCTCTCTCTCTCTCTCTCTCTCTCTCAGATACACACTGAAAAAATAAAGTGCCCTTTAAAAGATTCTGGAGCAGTACAAATAACCTTCTTGTGGGCCTTTCAAAGCTATTCCCCCCCCCCCCAAGCCCAACATTTTCAGTGTATAGCCCTGTATCTGTTCCTCTTAAGGGAGATTCGACAAAAACACAATCCACAGCTTTAAAGTTTATAACTCTCTCAGCATTTAAATTCCACATTGATAATCACCTGTGAATGAATGGAGAGCAAAATAATAAAATTTCTTGTGATATTATGTTAGCCATCCCCTCTCCTTATTGCAGTGCCCCCTATGTTTGATATACGTCTGGTTAACGGCAGTGGACCACATGAAGGAAGAGTGGAGGTGTTCATCAGTAACCAGTGGGGAACTGTTTGCGATGATCTTTGGGACGATAACGATGCTGCTGTGGTCTGTAGACAACTGGGATACAGGTCAGACAGCTGGGAATGTGTTGGTTGAGATATGAAGTGCTAGTTGACAAAGTAATGTGTTAATTGAGATGAAAAGCTGGGACTAGACCTTTAGATCCATTTTCAGATGAAGTTTCCATCTATTTAAATAAATTTATAACAGCATAGTTTAAGAAAGGTGATTGAGTGAAGTGCTGGCACAAAACAAAAATGGTCACTTTCAAAAAAGAAAAAATGTGTTTATAATGATTGTTTAAAACTTAATTTATTTCTGTTTTGTTAAAGATATCTATATCTTGCACAGACCATTTGTGAGTTTTATTGACTTAAAAAAGGACAAAATCATTTCACATTGTTAAAGAGATATTTGTCGATATTTACCAGTTTTACACCAATCAGACTTTGGTTATAACGTATGACTTCACCTTCCAGTGGGGTCGCAGTGGCACGCAGACAGGCGCACTTTGGTTCAGGCACAGGGCCAGTCTTCCGTGACGATGTCGGTTGCCATGGAGAGGAGGCATATCTGGCTCTGTGCACGCATGATGAGATGGGACGTGAAGCATGCAGCCACAGGGAGGACGCAGGCGTCACATGCGATGTTGTTACCACAACGTATTCGTCCACAAGTAGGTCTACGCTGCATTTCTCTTCATATAAGACCATGNAGTAATAGCAATGAGGTTAATGAACGGTACCATGGTAACTACAGTACAAGGTGCCGGCAGAGTGGAGGTCCTATATAACAATGTCTGGGGGACGGTGTGCGATGATTTCTTCTCGGAGGAAGACGCCATGGTGATCTGCAGGATGCTGGGCCACTAGTAAGATATTATTATATTATGTAAACTTAAATATTCATATTGTACAAGAGAAGTTTTAACAGGAAATAATTGTGCTGAATGCTGAAATAAGTGAGGTTTCTCCATTCTTATGTGAACTATTTTATTTGTTTATTATTTATTTGTTTGTTTGTGTTTAATAGCTCACCTCTGTTTTTAGAGGACGGGATTCTGATAATTCAGTTGAGTTAGCAGGGTGTCTGGTCCCAATCCGATTGTTTTAAACGTACATACATACATACATACATACATACATTTTTATATATAATACATTTATGATTTCCAATCTGTCTGTAGTGGTCCAGCTCGTCACATTCCTCGACCTCATGGCTTTGGTCACGGCACAGGGAACGTCTGGCTGAGGAACGTCCGCTGTGGCGGCAGTGAGACGTCCCTGGCGCAGTGTACACTAACCTGGGGACGACACAATTGTGAACATACTGAAGATGTGGCAATAGAGTGTACGGATGCAGGTAATAACAACTGTAAACAGGTGCTTCAAAAAATTTAAGACAATAAATTAAGCAACCATGGAATTGTAATAATTTGCCCATAGCCCTTTATTTTATTATATGAAGTAGTATGGGCTTTTATATATTGTGTTATAATTGATTTAAATGATGTAATCAATCTATTTGTTTGTTTGTTTGTTTGTTTGTTTGTTTGTTTGTTAACTGCATGCCTGTGCTGAACTGTCTACAGAAAAGTTATTATCTGATATATTTCGACTTTGTTGTTTAATAGATCATTATTCTTTTATATCCGCATTTCTCTCTGTTCTTTTGTTCTGTCACTGTTCAAAATGATATCTTTAGTTTATTGAAGAATGCATATAAATGGGCCTTTTCATAAATGTAACAAGCAAAATGTGATGTTTGTATTTTATTTTTATTACTTGAAGCACGTTAACATTACTTGAAGCACATGTTTTCTCTATGTGTACCCCAGTATGCTCTTGCTACTCCAATTTTGTAATACAGCTTTACAGTGTTAAACAATGGTTTATCAAGCTATATTTACTTGTATTATTTATTATATATATTATATATTCCTCTCTTTATTTTCTTCCTGTCAAGCCTCCACCCCTGCCTCCTCCACCACCACCATTTCCTACCCTACTCTGAGCACAACCCCTGTTACCATAGTAACCACAGCTTCCTGTGCTGGTTTCCGTTGTCATGGTGATGGTGCATGTATCCCAGCAGTCAATGTGTGTGACGGTCATAACGACTGTGTCCATGACGACAGCGACGAGCAAAACTGCACAACCCCTGGTACTTGTTTTCTTTTTTTTTCAATTCTGTTCTGTGTTTGATGATTTTTTATTTATTTAATTGGGATATGACCTGTGGTTGTTTCTATCTTTTGTGCCTTTTCATATTAATTTTCTGCTTCTCATTTTTTATTTTGATTCCTCACATTATGCTTAGTTAGCTTTAAGTTAAGGGGGGATATAATGTACATGTATCAGTGCTTGGCAAAATAACAGACAGCCATTTTGAAGTCACTGAAATCACTGTCTGTTAGTATTTTAATCATTGCAGCTTTTATTTCTAAAACTGGTATTTATCTGTATGGGCTGGTATTTCTTCACCAAATTACTTATCAGTTATATTATACTCGAACCATTCATATTTTTTCTTATTTGTGACATTTTTTTTTTTTTTTTGACTTAAACAAGTGCTCTTTAACTGTTTTCTTTACACATATAAAATACTGCAATCAAGTGTTATTCATTACTTTTACCTGAACCTATTTAGGTCTACTGTACTTAAACAATGTGTGAAAATTGTTTCTGTCTGCAGATATAGAGGTCCGTCTGATGTCCGGGGAGGTCAACTCCACGGCAGAAGGTCACGGTCGCGTTGAGGTCAAGTTCCGCGAGACATGGGGCACTGTATGTAATGATTTCTTCAGCGACGAGGATGCTGTGGTGATATGCAGAATGCTGGGATTTGGGTTCGTACAGGAAGTTATGTCACAGAAAGAGTATTTTTATTAAGTTTAGACTGCCACAGTTTTTGGATAGCCGGCTGTGTAAAGTAGACTTTCTAAAAATTATGAAAGGACATTTAACAGTGATTTCCTGCAGTAAATATAGTTCTTATACCTAAATAGGCTATTACCAACGGGAGTAATGGGAGTATAAATAGCCACAGTGAGCGGAAAACTTCACTTTGCTGACTTTTTCTCTTATATATATATATATATATATATATATATATATATATATATAATTTTTTTAAAGTCTTATCTTTATTCTTACATAATTTTACATATTGGGCATATGTATATTTGCTTTTCAGATCCACAGGCGTGGCTTTCCATATTCCTGGCCACAGTTATGGACCAGGCACAGGACCAATATGGCTGCGGGCTCCTATCTGTAATGGAACGGAGAGCAGTTTGACGGAATGCACACTGAAGTGGGGACAACATGACTCTTGTCTACACAGTGAAGATGTGGGTCTGTCCTGTGTCAATCTGCCCACTGCAGGTGAGTATTTTCTAGGGGATTCTTGGAATTATTGGCATTTGATAAATTAAATTTGATTTTACTTACTTATTTATCCTCTTTGAGTCATGTTCGGCTCCCAAGGCTTGTCAGCATCCTCACCATCTTTCTATATCTTTTGCTGCTGTGTCAGCTTCACTCAATGTCTGCTGCTCCAATTTTTCTCACTCGGCCTCAGCGCTCCTTCTCTAAGTTGTTGGTGGGTGACCTCGCCTTCTCTTTCCCTCTGGTGCCCATGTCAGAGCTAATTGGAGTCGTAGCTCTTCCTGATTTTTGGGGAATTCTTGATAAGAGGGCAGTAAAACTAGTCCTTAGAATGACAACATCCACCACAGCAGTAACAGTTACAGTTGCAACAAAAAGCTTTCACTGGCTTTCATACAGATATATCTGTATCTGTAAAAACTCACAATGTGTTTTCATTTCAATTTAAAGAAGTTAAAAATTGTGCTTTATTTTGCCTAAATTCAATACGTGTTTTATTCACTTGTAAGAAATTTGCATGTAATGAATGCATCATAAAAGCAACTAGTTTTATTATTATTTTTATAATTTTTTATAGTTATATATGCTATATTTATACATCATATACTGTATATTTATTATTCCTCACTAGGTACCTCAGTATCTCCAACTACATCATTGACAGCCACAACTGCTGCAGCAACAGTAACCACCACAACTGTACCAACATCACCCACATCACCAGCCTGTGCTGGGTACATGTGTCAAGACAGCTCAGGGAAGTGTATCCCTGCTGATCATTACTGTGATGGTCACAATGACTGCTGGGACAATGATGACGAGGAGAACTGTACAGTACCAGGTGAGTAGAGGGGGGGACCGGGGGGGGGGNATTGACAGCCACAACTGCTGCAGCAACAGTAACCACCACAACTGTACCAACATCACCCACATCACCAGCCTGTGCTGGGTACATGTGTCAAGACAGCTCAGGGAAGTGTATCCCTGCTGATCATTACTGTGATGGTCACAATGACTGCTGGGACAATGATGACGAGGAGAACTGTACAGTACCAGGTGTGGGGCGGGGGGGAACAGCCCCAGGGGTGGACCCCAGGGGGTACACTCCTTGCTGGAACTAAGATGACTGGAAAGGACATTATATTACATTAAATCATATCACATCATGTCATGTCATGTCATATTATATAAGATTACATTAGATTATATCAAATCATTATATAACATATTTTTCCCCAGACATTCAAGTCCGTTTGATGAATTTCTCCATGGATACGTCTCATCTTGGCCAGGGCCGAGTAGAGGTCTACTACAGAGACACCTGGGGGACAGTCTGTGACGATTTCTTCCACCAGAATGATGTCACAGTATTATGTCGTATGTTGGGGTTCAAGTGAGTATACTGGACTGTGGTGCCATCTCTCCTCTACCCAGCATTCACTTTACTAAATGGCTAATGTGCATTATTGTATTAGATAAGAGATTGTAGTAATTGATAGTCTCTGAAATGTTTGGTAACTTTTCACTCAATGGTAACTACCTGCTTTTTTTTCTGGCCTGCAACCAGGTAATTCAAGGGGAGTTTCTTTTTCTGAAAAATTCTCCTTTCCCCTTTCTGGAGACTCAATTTTGGCAGTGGCATAGAATCTAGGTCAAATTTGGGTTCAGAGTGGACCTATATTGAGTTAATTCAATCGACCAGACTGGTCATCAGCATCTTAGGTCCACCTGGCATAATTCTTCTTAAGCCAAAAGGCCATCAAAGAATGCTAGAATCTTATACCTTGTGAGACATAACAGTAATATTATCTGAATGTTTCTGTCTCCCAGTGGTCCATCCAGAGAAGCGCCAGATTCAGTGGGGATGTTTGGAGAAGGCGACGGCACAGTGTGGTTGAGATCATTGCGTTGTGAAGGCACTGAGTCTTCTCTAACACAATGCAGTCCAAGATGGGGCAGACACAGCTGTGGACACCATGAAGACGTCGCTGTGATCTGCTCAGAAGGTAATATCTGATATATACCTTATGAAATATATGTAGGCATATTGCATGCAGTGAAGAAGGAGGATTAAATCTGAAATAAATGCTAAACATGTAGATGTGCACCAGTCTGTTGTGTTAGGTGAGATCTCTAGAGATTATAGGAAAGAGAATAAAGTATGGTGCCGACTACATATGGACTTGTTATTTGATGGCAGCATCCAAGAACATCCTTTAAAACATTACATATATTAACTGAAACAACAACTGGATAAATTAATGAATGTTTTTACTGCTCTGTTCAGTAGATATACAATATATGTAGAACACATAGAGGGTTAAGATAAAGTGATCTTCCATTTCAGCCGTGTCCACTTCTCCGAGACCAGCACCCACTGTGACACTCACTACCACCAGCGCGGGTTGTGCGGGAGTGCTGTGTGGTACGGGCAAGTGTGTGGACCCTGAACACGTGTGTGACGGACACGAAGACTGCTTTGACAGAGAGGATGAGACCAACTGTAGTATACCTGGTGAGTTCAGATACACTGTATGATTACCTAGGTAATAGATTAAGTGAGTCAAATTAATTTAGGTATAGTATGTGGTTTATAACAAGAAATACCAAAAGTTGCTTTGTCTTTGTCGTATATTGCACATTTATCCCAAATTTAATTAGACTGAATTTTTGGCCAAAAGTTCTGTTGTAAAACTTGCCTTTTGTATAAAATGACTGATTGGTGGCAGGAAAATGACTGACCAATTGCCAGAAAATGGCTGACCAGTGGCCAGAAAATGACTCACCAGTGGCTAGAAAAATGACTGACCAGTGGCTTGCAGGCCAGTCTTTTTATTCAAGTGCTCACATTAATTCAAGTTCTTTCCCTTAATCACCAGCTTGAAGCCATACCTTATCCAATTGCACAATGGGTCTTTAAATCCACTGTACCAGTTCTCATTCTCTTTCCCTCTCTTTCAATCTCTCTTTTGGTGTAGACTATTTAATTTCACTGGTACATGTAGCTGTTATAATCTTTACATTTAAGGATATGATAAATGTTGATGGTAAAGAAAAACTGTTGATTTTTCAAATAAAAAAAGAATGTATTTTGTGCTATATCAGTGTTTACCAAACCTTGCCTGCTTTCACTGTATTATTTCTCTGTCCCCAGAGGTCAGTGTGAGGCTGATGTCCAACACAACGGTCAGTACCAGTGAGGGGCGTGGTCGCGTGGAGGTCCAGTTCCGGGGTCAGTACGGGACAATATGTGATGATTTCTTCTCCAGTGAGGATGCCACAGTATTGTGTAGAATGGCTGGATTCAAGTAAGTCCTTATTATTATTATTATTATTATTATTATTATTATTATTGTCTCCTCATAGGAAAGCTAACACTGAGTTATTCATAAAGCAATATTTTAGTGTCTTACAAGACACCTTCCTTGGGGAATGTAGCTACAATGAGTTTTTATATTTGTGAATGAAAAACATTATACCTAAAATGTGTATTTAGAGTCAAATTTTTGCCAAAAATCCAACAAAATGCCACCATATACTTTCAGATGATTTATTATAGAAAAAAACAATGCAGATCATTTCATTTATTTATTTTTTTTTTATTTATTTAATGGCAGAACAAGAGATTTATTTGATTTAAAGTTTGGCATGTCGACTTTATATGTAACTTTAAAACATAACTCTATCATTCCAGTGGGACAGGCACACAGCTCCCCTCCCCGCGTGGCGTGGTGTCAGGAGAGGTCAACTACGGCCAGGGCACAGGTCCTATCTGGCTACGGAGCCTCCACTGCCGCGGGGATGAACAGACCATACATGAGTGCTCAGCTGAGTGGGGGCGGCACTCCTCCTGTAGTCACTCAGAGGATGTGGCCATCCAGTGCTTGAACAGCTAGAGTATTAGGACACCTGTTTATTTATTTATTTATTTATTTTTTATTTATTTATTTATTTATTTTATATTTACAGTAAAAACTTGGAAATTTAGTGTTGGCTTAAAAATTTTGTAAGAAGACGATTCTCTGCAGAAGTAATTTTTTAACTTTGAAAATCTCGTCAAACTTGAGAATGAACTTCTTGATAATTTTGATGTTTATCACTTAATACGGCAGTGTCTGATTCCAACATTTAAAAAATAAAATTAATTAATTTCTAAGTGATGAAATTTTCAAATTTTTACTGAACATCCATTACCAAATAGATATTGTTACCACGTTGTGTTAAGGAACATACAACCGTATTATGGTGGGTACAGTGTTATTGTCACAGTACAGATTATGTTTTTTTTTTTCTTTTTTTTCTTTTTTTTATATTGCATTTATTGAGCTTAAAACTGCCAGCTGCACTGCCCTAAGAGTCTTGTTTGTGGTGGCGGCCATTTGTGTTTATCTGAATGTTGTATGGAGATCGTTGCTAGCCAACTGCATGAGTGAGCCAATGATTTATACAGTGTACATGTAATTATAATGTCACTTGCATTGGACATTTTAAGGAATTCACTTGCAGTTGATTATGATGTAGGTACAGTATACTTCCAAGGTGTAAAGCATTTTACGAAACAATTAATTTGCAGTTTATTATATATCAAAATATTTTTGAAAGTTGCAAGAAACCTGTTATTCATGTAAGGCAGATAAAGAAAGTTTATGAAGATGTCACAATAAAGACCTGTTCATATATTGCAGTGCGTACATTGACTTTTAGAAGGTCTAGTATGAGCAGAGCTGTAAATATTGTGCTCAAATTGCACGTCTATTTCCCAGGTCACAATATCCTTATGGTATTCTTTCTGTGGTACAAAGATAAGTAGGAGAAAAATATTGTTGAAAAAAAAAAAAAAAACAGAGTGACGTGTAGGGCCACTCTTAACTTTACAACCATTACATTGGTCTTTGGAAAAAACTTGGATAGATTACTTAACGCTAGCTTGTTCTTCTATTTGTTAGAATTCATGATGAGCAGGGTTAGCTGGGAGAGTGATTTAGCGAGCTGAGATGTGATTGAAAGATGTTAGTATGTATGTGTGTGTCCAGTGAGAGAGATTCACTTGGAAACTGTGGGTGGATATGATATAAAACTGAGAGTTTGGTTGTAACAAGGAGTTTGTTAAACTGTGGGTGGATATGATAAAATGCTGGGAGTTTGGTTGTAACAAGGAGTTTGTTAAACTGTGGGTGGATATGATATAATGCAGGGAGTTTGGTTGTAACAAGGAGTTTGTTAAAATGCCTTGCTTGTTGGAGGCTGAGTGGGGTCACTGAATTCTTCACATGGTCATAAAATTTTATGGAAATATGTATAAAGTTAGAGCATAATAGAGACTGAAGAAAGTTTGAACATTTGAGAATAGTACAAGTGCATGTTCCAGGAAGATCTTCATTATAGTCTGAGTTTTTGTAACACAGCTTTATTTACATTTTAATGATATGCAGATATTAACAGTTCTTTTCTTTTGAAAAATATGGATGTATAAAGTATATACATAGCTCTATATATATATATATATATATATATATATATATATATATATATATATATATATATATATATATGTAGACAGCAGTATACATATGGACAGTTATGTTAACCAAGGCTGAAGGTTTTCATGGAAAATGGTGTGTAGCAGTGAACTCTAAAACTGGGGTGTACTTGTAACATTGTTCCTGGGTCTGTTAGAAAAGTTGACGGTAATTTAATGTCAGCCTGTAAACCCAGGCGCTGCAGTACACAGTTTAAAAATAGGCACCAAACACCAAATGTTACGTAATGTAGTGACGTTTCGAATAGGACGAGACCTGTTTTGAAGACTTGATTTTTGTAACTTTTTATGACAGAAAGACTGGTTCCAATACATCTCAGCACTTCGCTTGTGGAGATCTGAAACTTGGCTTGAAAATGTTGATAAACTGTAAATACCACCTTTTGCCGTCTTGTAATTAAAATGCGGTTCCATTATTATTNGTCAATGATATGACGATTAAAACAGCTCACGAGACGTAAACATATTACTGTAATGATATTGTAGATAGATGCAGACATCGTATTGTTACGGTTTTCTGGAATTTTTGAGGAACTGAGGATTGTAAATAGTAGCAGTGAATATTAGAATCAGTAGCTGTATATAAATGGAAGAAAGAAGCTTTTGATGGTAACTTTTTGGATTACCAGTACACGCTTTGAATAAATTTAAAAGTATTAAAAACTCGTGTTTTCTGGTTACTAAACATGTTGAGTGAAAGATTGAATGACGGTAATTTTCGTTAAATTATTGTTCCAATGTTTAAAAAAGGAATGAAAAATATCGATACAAAGATTAAAACACGGGCTCATGGCCATATTTACAAAGTAGAAGCTTCCAGTGAATTTATGCAGTCTTGGCGCAGGTATGTGAGGACAAACTGAAATAGTAGGACTATAAACAAAGCTAACTCGTATCTGATAATTATTTAACTCAAGCTGAAAATATCTCCATACCTTTAGCTTGCGGCCAAACTGGACGCTGGACTTTATCAGACTGACGCGTGTCCAGTTACTTCCCACTTCATGGGATAAGTATTACTTCTTGATAGAAGGCGACTTCATTGGTTAAAAAATAAGGACTTTGCGATATTTATATTACCACTTCATGGGATTTGTCAGTAAAATTGGGGCACTTATCCCATGAAGTGGTATTAAATATACCATGAAGTATCTTAACTGACGTGAGTTGTTACTCACTGACCGCTAGGTGGTATAGCTAAGGACAGGAAGAATATTTTCAGTTTGTGTTTGATAATTATAATATATGATCCAGCTACCAAGCTAATGAACCTTTTTGCTAATCATAAAAAAAATTGACTTCATGCACATTAAATGTTAATTTTCACAGAGATCAGTGGCAAAAACGAACAAGCTCATAAATGTATATGAAATACGATTTATTATATTGCTGTAGAATTATACTTAGTATAAAACGTTCAAGAAAATACAACTTGTGGAACCAGCCTACAGACGTGACCTACCACTACCAGTTTTGATCGTTTATATGAAAATATTACGGATTTTCTCTACATATCGTTTGATAGCGGAGTAGCAAAACATATTTGTTAACGTACGTCTTCAAGATAAAAATGCAAAAAATAAGCAATATGCGGATTATATCACCTCTCATTGACAAAAACGACGCTTAAAACCGAGATATCTCACCACTGAAAAGCGAGATATCTCGCTGTTGATAACGGTGTGACTATACGTATTGCAGTTCCTAGAACGTGAACATGTTAAACAATACATCCCTGTTGCTGGGCGAGAATTGAGCAGGATATCTTGTATATTTCGACTCTAGCGAGAAAAGTAATGTAAATACATGTGGCACCAGGGGGAACCGATGACAGGGAGAATTTTCTGACAACAATTCGCCGCTTTTACCTTAAACTAACAATTACCTCTTCGACATTATCAAAAGACTTTGTGCTTAAATTCACGCGCATTTTACACATTTGGTAATAATATGATAATTATAAAACATTAAAAAATCTGAGGTAAGTTGATATTTAAACGCGAGAAAAAATTATATACTATCATGCTCTTGAAACTTGAAAAGGTTGATTTACTAGAGTGACTGGCCATGGTTTAAAATAGCTATAGGCTGAAGTATGGTCCTAAAGAAAATCTAATATTAGCACTTTTCCCGGCACAGAATTCTCATGCATCGCTTATCTAAAAATACTCGATGCTAACTACCGTCACGGCATTATTCCAATATGACGTACTTTTCCAACAGAAAATAGAATGTATATTTTTCGGGTTTGCGCGGTAATAACAAAACAAAGTATGCCGGTGTGGAGGGAATGCTAGTCCCAGGAATAGAATGGAAGTCTGGGATCTCATACGATTAAAAGGGTAGACCGGTAATATCCGGCTAAATACAAATGTACAAGGCGAAAGTCGCCTATATAGGTAAAGTGAAACCGTCTCTACGGTTCCTAGCAGACTGTCATTCCTTTCACACCACCATTTACATTCTTATTATCAATTAACTAATTTATTTATTAAAATCAATACTAACCAGGAAAATTTTGATGAAATTTGTTTACTGTTTCAATCTATGGCAGATCGATACTAAAGTTTTGATTTGTGGTGCTGCATGATGCACAACCTCTGTTGATCAAGACGCCTACATACCGTGAAGTTTCGTAATATTCGAACCGATTTCCAGTTCATTCAAGATTACGAACCTTTTTTCAGAACTAACGCTATTATTGTGAAAGAGACGATGCTACACGCGCGAGTAAATGAAAACAAGACCGTTTTTAAAGATTAATAAAAGAAATGAGCATTTTGTAGAAAAAAGGGTCGAAATGAGATCATCGACGCTTAGAAGGAAAATAAGTGCAGTAGTGAAGCTTAACCTCCCCGTCCTTCGTGACTCCGTTATAAGGGACAGATCCCGCTGAGCTGGCGCCGCGCGTCTCGTCTTCCGTGTCCCACTGAAACCACGTCTGGCTCGCATCCATGCCTGCTACCCGCTGACAGTCCGTGGGGTTCTTCTGTAAAAGGAGGAAGGGTTCTGCTGTCGGAAGAGTGACGTCATCAGACCATTTGCCGTCAGTCCGGCAGCAGAACTCGATCTGTGTGTTTGTCCCGTAAAAACCGTCTGGAAGTTCTCCAGATCGGCTGTTTTTGTTGTTGGTGTTTTCATCGTCCCATTGGATGAATCCGACGTCGAAGTCTGCAAGAATTTGAGAATATGAGAGTCAATTCAGATATTTTTACACGTTGGTAATTATAATATTACATTTATATGTGAATAAAAGAGTTGATCCATAGGACATATCTTTTTAACTTTGTTTTCATCCCTATATAAAAGAGCAAATATAGCACACACCAATTCCTTCTTAAACAAGTACCAAGGCAAAAAGCGCCATCTTTTATTACCAACCTTTAGGACATGATCCCTTGTACCTATAAATACAGTATTCGCCAGCGGGCCACGTGACAGGGTCACCGTCATCTGTGACGTCAGACTTCATGCAGAAGGATTGCGTCATCACGCTCTTCCCAGGGTTCCCGCCTACCATAGATGGGTACGCTAGGGACATCTTGTTGCCCGGCATGTCGTTCTCTGTATCCTGCGTCCTGAAGTAAAACGGTATGAAAATTAGGGTGCATTCCCATAGATTTTAGATCGATCTATCCCCGCGGGGAGTCTCACTAGATTACTGTCAGATAATCCGACTTAAATGTCCGTCCCGCCTTCTACAAGCTGTAAGGGGGTAATTCACTTTCGTACCCGCTCGGCTGACAGCTATTTAGCGTGAACCCCCAGGGAGTTAGGTCGATCTAGTTGGATCGATCTAATCTCTGGGAATGGGGTCTTAATGTTAAAACCACATGATTTATGAGGGTTTCATACAAACAATACTATAGGACGCGTTAAGTCCCGAAAGCATTCATTAGCTATTATAATGGCGTGTAATTGATGTATATATTTAAACTGGAAGGGATTGGAGATACTTTAGGTGTACGTGTGTCCGGATATGTAAACTGCAATAAATTGAAGAGAAAGAATGTACGTTTGTCCTTTGTTTTAACATCACTGAAAACATAAGACCATAAAAGATGTTACTAAACTACGTTTATCTCTGTCTACATAAATGTTCGTGGTTGATTATATGGGCGTTTCTGAGAGAAAAAAAGTCGTGTGCAAGGGGAAGGGGTGTAGAGCCGCATTTTGCAACNCCCCCCCCCCCCCCCCCCCCCCAGGATGTGACTTGAGCGTTGTTGATGGTATAGCAGTGGTAGATTTACTCAAATTGTCCCTGAAAGAAACTTTGTCACATAATTTGGACGTGCATGACTGGAGTGATTGAGAGATTTTCTCTCCATATAAATAAAGCAGAGTCAAGATAAACACCGAGAAATGTACGTGTCCAATTCTTATACTAAGATTCTCAGCTAACTTCTTATTGTGTGGCTGAATTATTGCAAGGATCTCAGTTTTGTCATCATTAATCATAAACTTGGTCTTTATCATCCGTGTTCAGAGTTGTCAGACACAATGAACTACCCCGCCGTGCAGTTTTACCCCCAAAAAAGGTGCTTGGAGTGGATCACACCTTTTACATGCAGTGTAGCTATAATTTTTTTAAATAAAAATACGACCAAAACAAAACGTTTATTTAATATAACGACCAATTGTGGTATATAAATGAATGGTCGCTTTTACTGGAGTTTAAAGCATAAAACGAGTAACCTGCTTTCAACAAACCGAAGCTCTATCACGCGGAGAGTCTCAAGGAAGCCAAACGCCTTTACGCCAAAAGTCATGCATATTTTACATTTACAGTAAAAGCTCACATAGCTGATGACCCTAACAAAAATTAGACCCAATATGAAATTGCCCCGAAATCTTACAAGGTCCTATATAGGCCTTGCGATTCCCTCATGACGTTCGTCCTACAAGGCGTCTGATAGCTAGACGATCCGGGGTTAGGGGGTCTATAGGATACATAGGGGATTGCCGTAAAGGATTACTGTTTATTCTTACAATTTGTAAACTGTAATATAATATTTTAGGCCACTACCAGCTGGAAAATGGTTCTGAAGGCAATAAGATCGTTCTTCAGGCGGCTTTACATCATCTTGGTGGATCTGTACACGTTTCCGGATCTCCGACCGGTGTTCTTGGCTGGCATGAAGAACGGAATGTTGGGGCTGATTTTTAAAGGTCCAGTTTATAAAGATGTAAGCGACAGTTACGGTGGCAGTGCCCGGGTGATGTATATTCAAGGAGTGCCGCTGCCTCCCTTCCCGTCAATGCATGCTAACTTATTGGAACAGGATGGATTCAAGGCCCGCAATGACGATATATGGGTAGTTAATTGGCCAAAATCAGGTACGGAAAAGGGGAGGTTATTGTTGTCGTAAATGTTTTGACTTCTTAAAATGTCGCACATCGCACTTAACGCGCATTCAGAGCAGATGACCCGTGGAGTTATTGATCCGCCGACTAAATATGGCCAACCTCATTAAAAAAGCGCCCCCCCCCCCCCCCTCTACGCGTGTGGAGGCAGGAAAACTATAAACGGATCATCTGGTCTGATGCGCTTTTAAAGTCACAAAAGTGGCACACCTATATATATCATTCCCGTTATCCTTTCGATGTATGAACCTGCGGTTTATCAACATTTTGATTTATTTTAACAGGCACACATTGGATGTGGGAAATAGTCAAGATGATAACTTCTGGGCGGGCAGAATTAAATGACTCTTCTAAAGGAGGCACCATGTTTCCGGAACTGTGTCCGCTCCACGTAATAGAAAAGATGGCGTCACCGCGTGTCCTGAATACACATGTGCCTCTAAAACTTTTCCCAAAGGTAGCGCTGAATAGCAAGATAATCTACGTTGTTCGTAACCCAAAGGATGCATTTGTGTCTTTATATTATCACGCAACAGGTATGGAGCCGAAGTCAGCGAACTGCTCTTGGAACGGGATGTATGAACTGCTGGTGAACGGCAAAGGTAAAATCTGAAAGCCAGAAGTAACCCCTGCCCCTGAAGTGGCTCTCTTTACCACTTTCGTGTTGACTCAGTAGTGGTAACGAGTGAATTGAACAAAACCATTTTTTTCTTTTGCACTCTATACTCTGTATGATATAGTGCTTTTTACGTTATACTCTCTACCCCCCCCCCCACACACACAACACACACACACAATCAAAACCCTATTTCCACGTTTTAATTGTATTTCACTGAACCATCTAATACTCCAACTGCATTTGAACATTTGAATGCATCAATAATGGGTTACTGCATATTACCATGGGGCGATATAGACCAAAGTAGTTGCAATAACCGTTGTGAGACATCTCCCAGATCTACAACATGTCGGTGAGGTTTCTCTACTGGCGCCGCTACCTGTACTTCGCTATTAATGACACGAGCGCCGTCTATCGATTGTTTCAGAAATGCTTACGTTATAATTAGCACCCATGCACCTCTCGTTTCAGCTCAATATGGCGACTGGTTCGACCACGTGGAAGAATGGTTGAAAGTTCTGGAGAACAATCCAAACGCCCTCATTGTGACGTATGAAGACATGCAAATGGTAAGAAAAGTGCGGGTTTTCTCAATGGTGGATGAATGGCTTGCTAGGGGAGAGGAAAGGGGGACAGAGGGGGGAGGGGGTCCAACAAAGGGACAAAGATGAACAAAGTACACGGCGACAATATAACTGCAATATGCGGATAGCAGTGGACATGTCATTTTTCTTGTTTCACTTTGCCGATTTTATCATTTAAAGATGCGAGGGGTAGTGTAGAGCCGCATTTTGCAACCGACCGCATTTTGCAACCGGTTGCAAAATGCGTTCAGTTGCAAAATGCGGCCTTACTAAGTAGAGCCGCATTTTGCAACTGCAACGCATTTTGCAACTGCAACGCATTTTGCAACTGCAACGCATTTTGCAACCAAAGAAAATCGTGAAAACGCATTTTGCAACCGCAACTCATTTTGCAACCAGGATTTTTTTCAAAGTCCCTGAAACAGCTTGAAGTACTAGACAGGTAGGCTACGGGTAGAACTGGAGTGGGGACGGGTTTGCTTCGACTATGTATGCTGAAACTGGCCAGGCTTCCCCTGGGGTGGACGATAATATAAAACTTATTTCACATTGTAATTTCCTAAACCATTAGAGTTAGGAGGTTGAAACGTCAGGGAGTAAAAAAGATATTGTTAGGCATGCACATAGGGGTGTGGCCGTCCCTAGGGGTGGTTGATTGTAATTTTACATTGTATTTTCTGTTATCTACCCTTTTATCTTTAGAATAAGGAAATAAAAGCGTTGGGGATTAACACCATCGTAAGAAATGTGCGCACGCACATTTTTTGTGACTTGGGGTGTAGTTGTCCCTGGGGGTGGTTGAGATCGTTAGAGATGTGCTTGGGCACATCGGAATTTTTGTTCACTTGGGGAGTGGTCGTCCCTGGGGATAGTTACTTGACTGTAATATTTTCACCGTAATTTCTTTCATCTCCTTCCCGACCATTCGAGTTACGAGCACGAGTCTTTGGTGCATGGGTACAGGGGAATTTTAGTGTGACTTTGGGTGTGACTGTCCCTCAGGGGATGGGGTGATTGGTGGTATGTCAGACAATTAAGTGAGATCCCCTGCAGAGTTGGACCGACCCAGCTAGTAGGATGTGTGAATCTGAAAGCTGTCTTCGAGTTAAGAAGGAAGGGGAATGCAAAGAACGCAGCAGACGGCACTTAATAACAGACCTTCAGCGGTATGCTTGAATATAGGTCAAGTTAATTAAAAACCCATGCAAGACCCCATACTTTCAGGCATAGCCTCTGTAGAGCAACACACATGCTAATTACTATTTATGATTAATTAACATATTTGTTTTGTATTAAGACACAACGGCTAGTTGAACGCCAGGATTCCTGAGTGTGTAGGGCCTTATGGTTGGCATGGGTCAAAAGGACAGCTTTAACTGGATTCCTTGACCTATATTCATGCCTACGACTGTAAGTCCGTTTAGTGCTATGTGCGCCGCTGCTGTTCTCTACGTTCCTCAAAGACCCATGTACATTCATTATCAATCCCCAACATTTCATGTTCCTAAATCTAAGGGTAGATAGTAGAAGTAACGGTGCAAAAAATAGAATCAACCACCCCCAGGGACGGCCACACCCATCAGAAGGATCCATATCCCTAAAGACATGTTTTCAATTCCCATAGCCTTCTGTTCCTAACTTATATGGTGTAAAGGTAGATAGCAGAAATTACAACGTCTGATTATATTCAACCACCCCCAGGACCACCACCATAGTCAAAAAAATTAAATGCCGTTCAACATCCCAAATTATACTGTAGCTACGTTTCATGCTTTAACTCAAATGGCCGATACAATGGGCAGATAGCAGAAAATACGTTGTAAAATAAGAATCAACCACTCCCAGGGACAACCACACCCATGTCACAATAAATTTCCGAAGTGCCCAGGCACATTTCTTACGATAGTGTATTAATCCCAAACGTTTTTATTTCCTAATTCTGAAGATATAATGGTAGATAGGAGAAAAATACGGAGTAAAAAGTACAATCAACCACCCCTAGGGACGGCCACACCCCCAATTAAAAAAAAAACAAAAACAAAAACAAAAAATTAGAGTTCCTAACTCTAATGATTTAGGAAATTACAATGTGCAATAAGTTTTATATTTTTTTCCACCCCAGGGGCAGCCTGGCCGGTTTCAGCNAGTTTTTTTGTTCATCTTGTGCTGTGTTCTCCACTCTGGATAAGGTGGCCTTTGTAGAGCCGCATTTTGCAACCGGTTGCAAAATGCGGTTTTCACGATTTTCTTTTGTTGCAAAATGCGTTACAGTTGCAGAATGCGTTCAGTTGCAAAATGCGGCTCTACTTAGTAGGACCGCATTTTGCAACTGAACGCATTTTGCAACCGGTTGCAAAATGCGGCTCTACAGTAGTCCTTAGCCAGGAATTTCAAAGGAGGGAAGTGGTCTTTTTCTGAAAAAGTGGACCTTGCACCATACAATCTTCATGTACCTAGATAATTTTATTCATTACTGAACATAGCTTAATGGCTATCACCGGTTTGTTTTATTTCAGGACCTTAAGAAACAAGTGCGTCTAGTGGCCCAGTTTTTGGGACATGAAAAATCAGAGCAGTTCTACAGCGACGTGGCTAGACTATGCTCTTTTCAGCATATGAAGAAAGACAAGAAAGATGTCAGAAGTGTCTGGGCAGAGGATAGCGAAGGCATTTTTAGGAAAGGTAGGGGGCCTATTGCTAACCTCGGTGCAGAATGAGACTCCATCCTTTCTTTCGGAGGAGTAATATCAAAATAATTTATTTAATTTGCTTTTGTGTGTGAGTGTTATGTTTTTTCAGAAAGCTTCATTGGTATATTTCCGTGTGTGTCCCACTCCCATACCCTGAGTGTCAGAGCAACGTAAAAGCTAGCTTGTTAAATATACCTTGTGATAGAGTCGCTTTTACTAGGTTCATTTCCTTTCACTTATTTATTTGTTTGTTTTCAGGCACGGTGGGAGATTGGAAGAATCATTTCACAGTGGCTCAGAACGAGGAGTTCAATAAGATATTCTGCAAGAGGATGAAGAACATCAACCTTGACTTGAAATTTGAGCTATGATGAAATATCGCGTTTTTGGCTATCGAAAGCCGGTGTAACGGTAATCCAAGTCCCCCCAGGACTTCGGTTCCTGGTAATGGGTGTCCGCAGGACTACCATTACTTGGGAATAGTAGTCCTAGTGGGACTTAGGCTCCTACCTCATAATTATAGTAGGTAGGACTTGTATTACTGGCGGACTTTTATTCCTGTTACCTATGACAGTAATGTAAGCCTGGCCATTTTTAAGTCCTATCCTTATGCAATAACATCGTTAAATGATACAATTATAAATGTATACGAAAAACTTTCTGGTGAGCCAAATATAAGACAAACAATGGAAGGTTTGCAATTTCAGCTCGTCTGTGTAGTGGTTAGCGTGCAAGACTATTAGGTATGTATTCATGAATCGTCTTGTTACATACTTGGGTTGGAGACCTACCTTTGACCTGACCTTACCCAACCCCCACCTCAATTAACTTGTTCTAGCTAGTCGTATGTTGTTGTTTTTAATGAATAATATTCTCAATTATGTGATTACACTTAAACTAGTTTTTAAAGCCTCAATGCGCCAAAATACCAAAGGAATATAACAGAACATTATATATAATTTCAAATTCTAAACTGCATTGATTTGTCTTAAATCCTCTTTCCAAGAACAACTTTCCACTGAGTTTGAAGTTATTTTTCGATTTCTGCGAGTGTAAACCGAAAAATACTGTAAATTAGTCTAAGAACGGAGATCCCGTTTTCTTGTGTAGTTATTTTCCCCTCAATTGAAGACCTAAGAAGGTCAATGACATGTAAAAATTGCGTTTACTACAAGAAACATACACATAATAAAATAATTGAAGAAAAACTATGGGAACCGTGTAGTTTGTGTTACTTCATTAATATGCATGTAAACTGCCTATCGGAAAATAAAACATCAAAATAAAATGAACTTGTTCATTATATCTTTAAATCTAGTATATCTCTATATATTTTTATTCTTGTCATTCCTCTGTGTAAACTATATATATGCGTTAATTACTAAAATGTTAGGAACGCATGTCCATTTAGCACGTGCATTACTACACGTAGGACTTGATAACCTGGGAGCCTTCGTCCTAGTTAATCCTAGTAAACGTATGTCCTAGGACTGTCATTCCTAGCAAAGCATGCCCCAGGACTTGCATTTCCAGGACTTCGTGTCCGGGCGGACTTGCGGTACTAGGACGTGCACTCCTGCCACACCGGTGTCAAGCAACACAGAGTCCTACCATTCTAGGGTCCGGCGGACCCGGTGTTTTAAAACTGAGAGTCCGGCGGACTCCCTGTCTCGAAATAACGGGTCCCGGACTCTATGTTCTGAAATGTAGAGTCCCCCTAGACACTCTATTTCAGTATGGAAAGTCCTAGGACTCNATTTAAAAAATTTTTTTTTGTAGTCATCCAATTTTTGACCAGTTTTGTTTCTTGCTCCTGACCCAAGTGTAACATATTTACTACCTTTATCTCATAAAAAATTCTGAGGTCAGAAAATTTTCAGACCTTTTTTTATTGGACACATACTCTACTGGTATATGACCTAAAATATTACACATGCATTTCATCTTTGCCTTGCATCAGCCTTGTGACAGACATTTTTACAGCCATACAGTCGAGAAAAATCAATACATGCCAAGTACTGTGCTGTTTGTAAGCTGACGTAATGTTTATATTATCCCATAACATTTCACGCTTTGACAATGTTGCATAAGGAGCTGTCCGTTGGTAAATGTGCTTAACTCTCTCAACCAGTAAATACTCCGGTCAAGAGACTGACCAATGGGGTGCTTGGCCTAAACTGGCCATTATGTAAAATGTCCCCTACGTTGGTCCACCTATTTTAACCTGGTTTTATTATGTCAAGATCAACAATTAGCTAAACGAAGGGCTTAAACCAGTACAAGGCTACCCCCTCAAAGTTTCGCCAACCTCGACGGCTTTTCAACGGTGAAATACCGAAGCTTCCAGGGCCCTATGAGAATAAAAGCTGCCACGTACGCAAACCCATTCGCGCTCAATCATCCAGATGGTGTGTTTGCACACTCATCAGATCTCCACAATGGCCGGCTTTCACTTTCAGGCGTTACGGCAGTCTGATAACACTGGCACCTTAATGTACAGGTGTTTGTGCACAGACCAGTGCAGACAGGGGGAGACAGGGGGGGACCTGGGGAATACCTGGGGTACATGGACACTTGTTACACTGGATGGTATAACCACCCCCAGGGACTTCAGAATGGAGATGCTTACGGACAGAGAACCTTTTAGAAAGTTGCAACTTGCTTCAAGATATTCCACTTGATGGACTCTATTATAATTTTTGATTTTTTTAAATTTTTATGCTTATTTTTTCCTTTAAATTAAGTTTGTCCCAAGTGATATACTAATTACCTTGATGTCATGGGCTACATTCATCATTTCCCAATTTCAATACAACCCCCCCCCCTCCTCTGTCTCAGAAAAATATATATGTCTATGTGGTAAAAAATGTGACTGTTATAAGTTAAAGATTTCAAAACAACAAATAAGACCACATATTATATAATCCCTGCCAGGGAGATAAACTCATTCATTTTTTTTTTTTTTATACATCTCAAATAAGGACAAAAAACTCAAGTATAGTAAACCACAGTGGGATATAGTTATGTTAATGGTCCTATAACCAGTTCTCAGCACAGCTGGGGATATTAAGTGCCATTAGGACTCAAGCTAAGCCGCATGTGCTAATATCACCTCACTAAGTGGCAACATTTTCTTGTCAGACCGGCTGTCGGGTTGGCTGCCACCAGCCTTGCCTTAGCCATGTGTATGTCTGTTACAGATTTAGATATATAAGTTAACACATCTAATAATGACAGTGTCTTTGTAATGTTGAAATAGTATACACAAACTCATCTACCATTTAAGATCTTCCACAACCCTTGTGTACTTGGGTGAAAACTCAGTCTCGGGGTTGAAGACCGCACTTAAGAGAACAATGAAGATTTGTCTAGCTTACTGAGATATTCTGCTATCTGGCATAACTATCTTGCACTTTCCATGATATATAGCTGGGTTACGGGGCCCTTATCATAAATACATCTACAGGATCAGCATTGCACCAGGATATAAAGAGGTTGATTATTTATGATGGGTGTCAAAGAAAACAAAGGAAACAGATTTAGGAAAAAAAATTTCCAACTTTCGCATACAGCAAAGTATTGTATTTTTTTTTCTTTGAAATAATTATATTTTCATAATTTTGTGATTTATTGCCATATTCTAATTAACGTATGCTTTGATTTTTTATTTCATTGGTGGTCCATAAACTGCATTTGTTCAATATGGTTAAACATTTGCCTATGGGCTATTACTTTATTACATATGATTTATGTGTCAAACTTATTGCCAACGGTGAATTTATATACAGGAAAATTGCATATAATTGTAATATCAAATCTTAACTTTGAAAAATGCAATCACCCCAAAATATTTTGAAATTACCTCATCTTGTTGTAATTGATAAAAAACTAAAAATTAAAATTATCACGATTTTCATTGCAGTTATAACACATTCATTTCCTCATAAATCTCTCTCAGTGTGTGTGTGAGAGCGGAGTGTGTGTGTGTGTGTGTTCTTGTAAGCGTGTGTGTGCCCATCTTGTACGTCAAGGACAGCTGTCTTACCTGTTGTCCCGTCGCTCTATCAATGGCAAGTTTCACTTTCCCATACGTCCCCTGTCCAAGGGTTTTGACCAGCTCAAACCGCTGTCTTAGGTTGTGTTTGTGGACATGTCTCACAATTTGCTGTGGTGTCGACATGCTCACTGGTAGAAGGCCTCCTTCTCTTCCTCCTGTCATATCAATATTAGTCCCGATATGTTCTTCAAATTTCATCTCATTAACAAAATCTTCAGTAACTCCGTGTAAAATTATCGGGCCTTAATACCCCCGATGCAGTCCCAACACTCCGAGTGTTTTCCTCAGTGTAATGAATCATAAATTAAAGTTATCCGCAGAGTGAGGGAAATCTGTATGCTACCGGCTCACACACATAATACCAACTGGCTACACTCACTTCCTCACTGCCTGTTTTGCATGTCAGATATCGGTGAAGTCTCGTGGCTATCGACGTGTTAGCATAACGATCAGCCGGCAGGAGGCGGAGCGACCTACTAAGTAAACACCGCCACCTTTCATTGTGTTGTGGATTTCAACCTCGTCAAAGTTGACCTGTCAGGTGCTGTGACCTCTGACCTGCCCCCCGCAGATATTCATACGCCATATTACATAAAATTGCCACTTTCATTGTAAGGAAACAAATGAATACGCCATAGCTTAAATTAAAAGATAAAGAATAATTAGCAATAAATCATTGAAAGTTTCAACATTTAAAACAAAGGAAACGGCTTTACCCTTTTAAAGCACGCGCTACTTTGCTTTATACTTTGCCGGAACTCAGATAATCTGTAGCGCATGCGTGATGATGCTTAAGGAGTAGGAAGTAGTGATAGAGTGAACATTTGAAGATTTTTACAATAATTTCGCCGCTATGTCAAACCAGCCTAAAAAACCAAGACCTCAGAATAGCCCGTCTCTCATTCTGGCACCCAACGAGAACGAAATCCTGTTTAACTTAATTGGAAATCGCTGTGTGGTAGGTTTTAACGCAGTTGTGTTGATGATGCCCTGCCCTTAATTAAAAAGTTGACATCATCCTCTAAATATTTTAATGTATGAATTTTATAAATATTTCAATTGCTATCAAAGTGCTTTGAGTGTGGTATTAATAAGTGAGAAGTGTCCTTTTAGAATTGCTGACAAATACCTTTATCGTTGCATTATTTTTTAATATTTTCTTTGCTCCAAAATTTATTTACAGGCAAGAATATCATTTTTGATCTGTCAGAATCAAATGCTAAGCAAACTGTGCATTAGGGGACCTGCGTTATTTTTTTCCTCAAACTAATTACTATAAGCTAGTTTGCAAAACAAAACAACAAATTCCTCTTAATGGTTTCTACTTTATGGAATAAAATAACCCACTGAAAGGCAAAAAGCTATCCAACAAGATGAAACGAGAATGTAAAAGATTCTGAAGCTACATTTGAATGATGTATGTATGCAATCTGATAACAAGTAGGAAAGCTATTAATTACTACCTTATTTTGGATAGGTAAAAACCCATAGAGGTAAACCCAAGCAATTATTGTTGCTAATGGCTACCTTGTTAAAGAGATGTAAGGGCTGTAAATTATAGGTATCTGTACATCAGAAGATTTGAGACGTCAGCTCTAAATCTTAAAACTGTGTTTAGCTGTTCCCTTTTTATTGTTCTGAATCTAGTTGGTGTGGACAAGCTGCTGATCAAAGGTACAGAGGTAGATTGTTATCTAGAACCACCACAGCTCATCAGGATGTTTATGAGTTTGTGTTGTTTTGAATGCAGTGGTTGTTATAAACAGCAGTTTCCTCATCATAATGAAGACAAAAATAAGTCAGGAAATGGTAAACAATGGGGCTACACAGCTTTCTTACCTGAGGCAGAGTTGATGCCACTAAAGTATTTTGCAAAGCAATGGGCTTCACAGAGTTGGGAAGATAGAAAATCTATATCTTTTGAAATGCACATGTGCTGTTTGTTTCTTGAAAGAGCTGTTTACCTGGTAGAATGTCATCTTATTTTGCCAGTATTCATAACCAAAAACAAGGTTATTTATAGAATGAGGATTGTTTCCTTGCAGATAAAGTAGTTTCTATTAGCTGGCATCTTATTGACAAGTAAAATCCAGTTGATATTGGCTAGTTCCTATGGCTTCACTCCTACTGTCAAGACATAAAGGAAGGCTTTTAAAATCTATGCGTCAGAATACTAAAGAGTGCAGACATCAGTCAAGGAAAAATACGAAAATTATTTCAAAAATATTTGGGACCCAAGAATTAATTAATAATTACCATAGTAATCCCTTTTTCTCCTGAAAAGCTGTCTTTCAAATGCAATTGGAGACATGACCACCCCCCACCCACCCCTCCCCAGTAGAAGTTTGAATGATGGGAAAGGGTGGCTGTATTGTAATGTACTGTATTGTAAGCTTTTCCTTCCAAGTCCAGTTCACGTGAAGGACTCATCCTCATTTGATCTCTTCTGGTTTCAGAGTAAAACGCATGTACTGTATCAGGTCAAATTTCATGGCAGGTGCTCTTACTGATAACTAGCTAATTAATGGTAGTAATTAAGGCAGGGCTGACCCTGTTCCCCTAGGGTTAATTATCACATACCCTAACCATCACTGTCTGTCAGTTATGTGATGTGCTAGAAAAGAGTTTTTCTGTTTTTCTTCCAAAAGATAGAAAATAATGTGGCGCATCCATCAAAATAAGTATTTTATTTATTTATTTATTTATTTATTTATTTATTTATGAAGTTCAATTACTTCAGTTACTATTGTTTATAGTGAAAAAGACAGTGTGCAGATTACTAATTATAAGATCAGTGTGGATCAATTAAGATTACCATGTATATATAAGAATTGTATATGTTCATAATATAATTATCTGATCTGTATAAATTTGTGTCAATGTATTTGAGGTTGTTTCCAGAGCAGAAATGATGTTTTTACATCTTCAAATTGGTATTAAGGTTTAACCCTGGCTTTAGTTGGTACATATTTACACATAATCACCACAGGTTCTGAATCCCCTTCAGCTTACTCTGTAGAAACCTCTATAAATTGATTATAATAGTGGTACTTTAGGAAGTGAACAGTTCAAAGAATTTATCCTCATTAGTACATTGCTGAAATTGAGTCGTAACTTATAACACAAAAGAAAAGTTCAGCTCTATCTTGTCAAATGTTTTTGCACTTTGTATAAAATATTGCTCATTGTTCATTACAAAAGTCCTTTATAATTATGAATTAATTTGACATTTGTAACTGCTGTGCTCTTATTGGGTTTGACTGATGACACTGAGTTAATTATTGGTGGCACGAAACAGGAACAGCAGTTTATAAACAGATGGATTCATCGTTAGCTGCTAACTTAATTAATGGGCCTCAGATAATTGGTTCATTAAAATGCCAGAGTGTGCCAGATGAAAATTGAAACTGAAAGCAGTTCCCAGAAGAGTTATGGTTACTGAAATTAAGTTCCAAACTCATTGATGGAATTATTGTTTCTTGCAGAAACCATACACAAAGGATTCAGACATCTCATTCATTTCAAAATTCTAAATATTAATGTATTTAGAAGTGAAGCATATCTCATTTCCACTGTGGAAGAAAATTGGCTAGAGGTTAAGGGAATAAATGAGATTGAGTTCATTACTAGTTCTACAGTACATGTACATATATATCAAGTTAGTGCAATGGGTTGAGTATTCAAGAAGGAAACTATGAAAAACAAGATTTTTAACCTAAGGATTTTCATATGCACTTTACAATTGAACTGCATTACCATTCTGGCATATACTTAATTTTCTACCATCTATTTGTTACTGATGAATTACTGATTTGGAAATGAATTCAAAATAGAGAATATGTTAATGTAACTGAGACACATTTTGTGCTTTAATAAATTTATAAATCATAATGTAAACAGATGGGCTTGATGGAGAAGAAAATTGACTTCTTTGGTGATGGTAGGTAACCAGAAGATATCACAAATGTTTCTGCCATTCTTTGTGTATCATATTGGTCCTTATCTTGCCTAGTTGTAAGCTTTGACTAGAAGTGGGTGGGGTCCACCCAGGACTGAGTGCTCTTTGTAGTGGATGAAGATATTAGATAGACTTCTTTGAAAACCACGAGTCTCTTGTATTCATAACTTCAATGTAAGTGATAAGGACGGAATGTCAACATCATAAGGATCATTAGATAATTTTGAAACCACTGATAACTTAAGATGGCCGGAAACGTACTGTAGCCTGGTTAGATTGTTTGAAGAGTGACTTTATGATTGTGAATCATAGTTAGTTGATACTGGTAGTCCTAAGGGGGAGGGGGTGGTCGGAGAGAGGGATGCTGGCCTAAGTACCTACCCCCTCTCCCCTAAACTACATAAAGGAGACATATTGACAAATTGATTACAAGTATGCACTACTGTTAGTAAAAAGAAAAAGAACAGGCAAAATAACTAGTAAAATTGATTTTACGTGAGAATTCTGGGAAATGAACTTCTCAAAAAAAAAAAATAATAATAATAATAATAATAAATAAAATAAAATAAAAAATAAAAAAACGAGAATAAGCATTATGATAGGAAGAATATTCTGAATCATCAATAGTAACTGTTGGTTGATAGCTTATACAAGAGAATAAACACCGATTCAATTTGCAGCTTACTGCATTCCGAAATCACTGATTTGACGGGATGCAAAAGGATTGTCACTATTTCAATTCAAAAATTGTTATTGAAGTATTTTTCCTGCAAGGAGTGGCATTACATGCGTATATCCAGGGGCCGTCGATTAAGGTCTGATCAGATAGAAGAATTTTCGCCACATTTAAGCGTCCTCTTTAAGGTGCACGCAGCGATAAATTGCATGAATAGGTTTTTTCTTCATTTTATATAACTGCTGACGTAGATATCTCATGATGTGGATAAGAAGCAGTTATTTTGTGGATCCGCATTGAGAGGGATTGTGTGAAACCTGTTTGGCCCTCTATTGACAAAATTCTATTTTCTGGGTCACTACTTCTGTGGTGCTTGAACTTTTAGACAGGGATTTTAACAAGCTTGGTAATTAGGGAGCATCTTTGGTAAAGGGGAGGTTAAACCAGGGCTTTGACATTGAACAACTTTTGAAGAGGGACTGTGCACTTTCACTTTCACCATGGGATGCTAAGCCAGCTTTGCAACTTGAGGGTTGCTTTTTCTCTTCACTTACTTTAGATTAAAAAAGAAAAAAATGCAAAAAAAAAAGAAAGTAAGAAATGCTGATTTTTGAGAAATAAGAGTGTTTTTCAATGCCCTAAACATACATTCACCAATATACCCATATATATGTTTCAAATTTACTGCACATCTCAAAAGAAATAATCATTCTTCAAACTTGAAAATAGCTCTAAACATTAATTTTTAATGTGTATGTCATACATAATAGCTCTTGATATTAATGCACATGTATACATGTATATTGTCAATTTCTTGTCCATATTACAGACTGTTGCGACTGCAGTGGTACAGGTGTTTCTGGCCAGCAATCCCCCTGCCCTCAACAGATGGAGCAAACGCTGCACTGGGGTAGCCATGTTCATCAAGGACAACGAGAAACGCTCCTATTTCATCAGGGTGTATGGGCTGGTAGGTAGTGTGAAATATGGGGATGTGTGTGTGTGTGTGTGTGTGCACTTGCACACTTTCTGCTTCATATGAGTAAATTATGATTAAAGCATGTGCATTGTTGTTCATATGCATGTCTTTTTTGTGTTTGTGTCATTGATGAATGTTTTCCCACCATTGATATTCATGGTATGATATATTTATGAATACTATCTACATTTATGTCTTTATGTCATCATGAATGCAAATGGAGGGTAAATTTTCAGCATTTTATGGGTCTTTTTCAGTGTTGACATGAGATTTTATCAAATACAATTTTATTACTCTAAATGTGTAATTAACATTCCGGAATAACTTTGAGTTTCTTTGTATTAATTTGCTGCTGAAGGGCAAACTTCCATTAGAGAAGAGCAGGGATATATGCAATCCTCCATTAACTAATAACACACCATTTTAAAACAAATCCACAGGTGCTGATGAGCATGTTCAACCAAGTGTGAATGGTTTCCTTGTAAACAACAATACTAGAGTGCAGAAATCCTGATATGCACACACATGCAATGCTTTTTCTCCCCTCAGCAATTATTTTATCATAATTTCTACTTTCTTCCCCTGTTTAACAACATGTGATTACCATGCTGACCAATTGATGACATGCACAGACATGTAGGCAGGTGCTTGATAGTGGGGAATCACGTTAAGCTGTACAGTGGGGCTTAAGTTGGTGATTGTATGCCCCCTTCAATACCTGTGGCAAATAAGTGGATATTCTCCTCAGAACTCTCAGTACATTAAATTGTTAGTTAAATCTTTGAGTGTCACCATTCGGCATTGTTTACTGGAAACAAAATCACTGAATCAATTGGGATATTTTAATAAAGTAAAAATGTATGTACATATACTGGGTGTGGCATAAACAGCAGCAAGTTGCATTTTAAAATGCACGTTTCAATGGAATTGCTGTTAGTTATTAAACCACGTCTGATCACATGCTGATTGTTGATTGCAACTAATCAGTTAACAAGGTCTCGGGTTTGGCATATTAGTTAATCTGTTATTTGTAGATATGCATAATGTGATATGAAATACAGTAAACATGTCACATGAATGGTTAATGAAGTCAGTTGACAGGGTAAATGTTTATGCATCAAGGAAGGGGGTTAATTTATATAAAAAAGAGAAAACCTATTGCCCCCCCCCCTTTTTTTTAATGCCCTTGCACCACTTGTGCCTTACAGTGTACAATGTGGCTACATTTAGCAAATGCTAATATTTAACATTGCTAACAAAATTTATATATCTCAGGATTGGTTTATAAATTTCAAGTGCCTAACTAAAATGATATAGCTCTTTGAATTAAAAAAAATTATCCCAGAATTGACATATGTGATGTTTTCACCGGAAAGTTTGAAGTATCACATAATTGATTTGGAAAGATTAAAAATGATGATATCATTGAAGCTGTCACTTTCATAGTGCTGTAATAGAAGGTTGGTTAAAAAAAAGAAAAAACAATGTTATTGTTATTAAACGAACAGCGCCCTTGTATTTCTGAGTATATACACCCATTCTCATCAATTCACAATTTAAAAAATAAAATGTAAAGGCATTTTCTGAGAGCTTTCGGAAGTTACCCAGGGCCTGGATCGCACTGACGTATGACGCCATTGTTGATGATGTAATTGTTAATGATGTCATTTTTGATGATGTCATTGTATAGCACCAGCTCAGTCTTCATTGACCATCCTGTATGTTATCACTGTCAGTGTCTTGATATTGTTGCTTCATGTATTGGGATGATACTTCAGTTTGTCATGTCATAGTGTTATAACTTATAATCTGTCATTCTTGTTTATTATGTCATATTGCAACTTTGGTGATTTTGTAATTGGCTGTCAGTTTCTGAAATTCTACTGACTTAAATCATTTATGTTACTAACAAAATTCCCAAATTGAAAATAAAAAGTACTGGTTGCTTGTTCATATTGCACAAACTTTTTATTGGTAGAACTGCAATGACTGAGAAAAATATTTGAACAATCTAATAGTAATCTTCAAAGGAAATAATGTAGGTAGCACCCAAACTTTTTATTGGTCTAGAAATTTTTTTGCACTCTAATTTTTATGACATTTTACCTAAGGTATAATGTTTGCTCCCCCCCCCCCCCTACTAAAATAACGGGTGACCTTGACTATTATCACCTGCTTGGGAGTAGGATGACTGTCTTGTTTATAATATGTCACATGATGTGGAGTGAGGGGTAACGGTTTGTGAACTGTGATCTGTTATGCAAGTAAACAAAAATAGCTACAATACATAGACCTTTATTGTTTAACTAATAAGATATATGAAAGGATGATGACCTGTTAAAGTTCTGAATTGCAATGGCCCCCCAAAGATAGATTAATTGCACCGTAGCAAAAAATACTTGTTGGTGAGCATATTTATTTGTAATTTGATAATGCACTTTTGAGAACAGCAAGATGGGAGTCAGTGAAATTTTTACAGTTTTCATTGTGATACAATCAGGGAAAAGGAAGTAGAAAGATACTGTAATATGTATTTTATTAAATCAAAATTAAATTGGAAAAATTAAACATTTGGAATTTGATGATGCTCTTATCCCCTAGAGTCACACTGAGCATTCAGGGTGTGGTTTTTATCATCAAATCTGAACAAATATCCGGAAACCTTCCTACACTCTGAAAACTTCGTTGATAAAACGTTTACTTAAATCACTCCTGTTCCAAGAATTTCAGATAAAAATATGAATGTAATGCATGGTTCACATTTTATCATGTTTATGAAGTAAACTTGTTTGTGAGAGATAGCAGATGATTGTGTGTGACCCACCGTGATGTGCTGATATTGGCTTATTTGTAGTCCCTTGATTTATCTTGTGATCCTTACCAATCTTGCACTGGATCCTCCCCTCCCTCCCCACTCCTCCTCCTCCTCTCTCTCTCTCTTTCTCACACACACACACACACACACACACACACACACACACACACATGGGCATGTGCATATATGCACACACATATATACATGAGCTTTCTGGTACACAAACACACTTGCTGTATGTGTAAATTAACATGCACACTCACAAACAAGCTGTTATCACTATTCAGTGAGTCAGTGTGACTTTTATATTGATAATGGAGAATAACATATTTTTCTAAACCGATTTGGTTAATTATTTGCTAAATTTTGAATTAAGATAAATAGAATTAAACATTGCCATAATTCAATATGGGTATCAGATGCCATGCAGTTTTTAAGGTGCCCCATCCTACACTAGTTATATCCATATACCGGCGTACAAAGCACAAGCCCACACACAAATAATTGAGGATTTTCAGTATATTTCTATTTGTCAATGAAATGTCTCAGTAAGTGATAAAAATATGAATAATGTCCAGTCTAAAGACACTTCATACAGACACATATATCAGAAACCAGACATTACAACTTCAAGGGGAAAGTCTTGTGGCCACATAATTTTGGTCGTGAAAAATATCTGGAGAGCACAGCTTTTTGACCCTAGTTAAGACACCAAAAATATTGGCATTTATGGCAATTATTCATTGAGATTGAATAAAGAATTATGTTCTTCGGTGCACTTGCTATGAGTGAAATTTCTTTCAAGTATTGATGCAGTATCTCTGAAAAGTGACATTACTTCAAGTCAGAAAATACAGTTTGTTAGATATTAAAATTGATAAATCTTAGGGGGGGAAAGTAAAATGACGGCAGTAAGTGAGGTTTTTGGAAATTTCAATCAATTACCGGTACCATCCTGTGACATTTCAGCCTCTCCCATTCTTGTGCCTATAGTTATGAAAGCCACACAAGATAGTCAAATCCTCAAAAAAAGCAATGAAAAAAATTCACGTTTTGGCAATTATCATGGCAGGAGTTTTAGGATTATGTTTAATGGTCACTTGACACCAGTGGAATGCAGGGTAGATCACAGAAATTATATTTTTGGTCACTTAGCCCAGAGGTCAGATAGAGGTGGGAGTCGGTAATTGATTTTTTTTTTCTTTTTTTTTTAACATTTCAGTTTTGAGAAGTCAATGCCCTGCACCCATTTTGAAAGAGCTTTTAACTTAAAAAAAATGTATTCACATCTTGACCATCTGTAAAAAAATTAATATTTGATACTGTACAACACAAACTCTGCATCCATAATTAGATCCACTTTAATTGTGCAGAACTAATGATAAGACATCTGTGAACAGATCGAATCAATGGTAGAAGTAGATGCAGATTGACCATCTTACATGTGCAGGAACAAAATCTTAAATTTATCTCACGCTGTAAAAGAAATGTAAATAACCAAATACATAAAAGTTGATTTGTGTAATTGTCATTTATAAAGAATACAAAAGATTTAAAGTAGATTTTAAGTCAACTTTTTGCAGATTAGATGAACATCATTGCTGTCTGGTAAGCCAAGCAGGGGGATGATTTTAGGGTGTAGCGAGTTGGTATATGTTTACCAGCAATTATAGGAGAGTCAGAAGGAACGAAGACACTATAAACTGTATATTATAAAGTTCACACACACAACCCGTGCCATTCTGCTATGATTACAGTTAAATGTAGATAAAAAAGAAACAGGTACTGGGACATGTTCATTTATGCACATAATCAGCTTTTTGCATGCAAAATGAGCAGAAACATCTGTACAATAAAAGGTGTATCCCTGTGTGGAATGTAAATGACCAGTTGTGGACATTTGGAGAGACAGGTGACAGGGCAGTGCTTGGACGTGGTCACTGCTTTGGACATAGCAGTCAGTGCAAGGACATCTTGGACAGTGCATGGATTTTTATCTCAGTCTGCCTTTTTTTTTGCCTGTGTTAAAAGTCGTTTGTTTCTTTAAAAGAACTTATTTGTGTGATCGTTTGCTCCATTATTTGCTTCTTTATTTATTTATCGTATTTATTCATTTATTCTGAAATCCTTCGTTCATTCCTTAATATCTTATACCAAAGCATCTGCTTCTTCCCCAGTACCAGATGTTCAAGCACCTGTTATGAAAAATCCCACCTTCCATAACAGCAGGAGATCTGGCCCTTCCTGTGAACTAAATGTCCATCTCTCTATCACTAATGGTCAAGGAAATTTCCTGTGCTGACCACATCACTGGTGTGCTATCAGTACCATTGGTGGTCTTCTCTACTTTGTATGTCTTCTGATCACTTCCTGCAGTTACCACAACATATTTCACTCTGGTCTGGTATTACTCATCACCTCAGACATGCTTCTCACA
>NW_019775677.1:97617-245448 GCF_001039355.2 Lingula anatina | reverse complement strand
TTTTTTTTTTTTTTTTTTTTTTTTTTTGATTGAATATATTTATTCAATAGCTGACAGGCTTCCAAATGCCCTAGATGTATGACTTATCCGATTTCTACCTTGCTTTCATTAAAAGCGATTTCAATACCGGACCTGAGGAGCTTCAGTAAGTATTCACGCAACGCTGCTCAACCTAGTAACGATACCGTCAAGGTTTACCTCCGCCAAGGAGGGTATGTTTTCACCCGTTTGTCTGTCTGTCTGTCTGTCATCAACATAACTCAAAAGGTTATGGACCGATTTTGATAAAATTTTCAGGAACTGTCAGAAGTGGGCCAAGGAAAAGATGATTAGTTTTTGGTGGTGATCCGGATCAATAATCAATCAATAATCAATAATAATAAAAAAAAAATCGCTGACTTGGCGGAGGTCTGCGCTCTCTGAGTGCTTTTCTAGTTTTGTGAGTATTCTTCAAGTATAATACAGTGTCACCGAGAGATATATGCAAGAACACCTCCAGCGTCAGCGAGGGGTGTTCAAAATATATCGCGAGAGGGGGCAGTGTATTATTTGACATACATGCTGAGGAAAAGTACTCGCATTGCATCAAAAAACGCAACTAAAATCAAATAAACTGTATATTGCCACGGTCACATCACATATTCAGGTGTGTATGATCTTGATGGGGCAACTAGGTCGACATAACTCATTCTGAACGCCCCATATGCATAAGACTGTTGCGGGGAAAAAATTATAACATAAATATAGCAAAAAGGGTAAAGAAAGTGGGGTTTTTCACAAGAATGACAGACGAGGCAAATGAGTGTAGCGTCAACTGATGCCACGCTACTGATTCACTGCACGTTTGTGTCCAGCTTTGATCTCTTTCGTTTGGAGTATACTTGTACTTATAATTACTTAGTAAAAAGCTTATATATTATTTCGTTTGAAAATATTTCATAGGCAGTTACATTTTTTCTAATAAATTTCTTCCTTTGATTTTCAACTGCTGATATTAATATTTCTAAATTGTTAATAATAATAATGATGATGATGATAATAATAAATGCATCTGTCTATATTTGAAAGCTTTTAAGTGCAAAAGTACTTAAAAGTTGTCAGAAAAAGTGCCTGGATCAGCAGGTGTCACGAAACTGAGGGTCCTTGAAACAGAAAGTCCGCCCTCCATACAGTTATATTGGCTAGGGTTAGTCTGACCTAAGTGGGTCAAAATCTAGGGCGAGGCTCACCTGTACAAATGAATGGGAAGCGGGCCCTCGGTCTGTCACGTTACACCGGCCCTGTAATTGACGATTATATTGTCTGCTGTTCATAGTCCCGTAAGGTCGGTAACATGAAAGACTTTAAATAGCGTTTTCGTGGTGTATAAGTGGGGAAAACCAGGGGCGGATCCAGAGATATTTTCTGACAGTCTTCCAAATTATCTTTATTGATCCATCCTCCATTTTTGACCGTCTTCCGACAGAAAAAATTAAATACCCGTCAATGTAAACTTGAAAATCTGACCGTCTTCCGGAAGACCCTGAAGACGGCCTGAAAACAGTGCAGTTCAGGGATGGTCGTAAGGAGGGAGGGTGGGAATGGGCGCAGGATTTAAAATATTCCACCATGTTTATTCGGCAAATATATTGAAAGTACGAGGATGACATAACACTTGGTATTGTCCCGTTTTGCCAGTTTCAATTTTTGAGGGAGTTTAGGGAAGGAGCGCGTGCCCACTGTACCCAGTTTTTTTACTAGAAATTTTAAGTTTTTGCAATTTCTTGTAGCGTTATAAATCTAAAGATTGAGAACAGGGGCTCTTGTCTGAGAGCTGGTTTTATGTTTAACGTCTGCAAATAGGTAGAGTCGCCCTTGTCTAAAATTAAACAGTTATCATTTCTTTCTTGATATAAAACAAACGCAATATTCTATATAATAGAACTTACAACTTCTACATACATTGTACTGCTTCTTAATAACTGTATCAAAGAAGACGGATATTTTGCCGTAAAAGTTTGGTCCAGCTCTAGTCCATCAGTTATTTCGTTATAAAGCCCCAGGGCTTTCTATAATTTGTATAAAATACAGATTTATTTAGGTAGTTAAGTTGTACTTACACGCAAATTCCGCGAACACACCACGTTCCACAATGATCATAAATGTATCCTAGCACCGATGTTAGCACAAGCGACGCACAAGCCAGGGTGTAAGCTAAGTTTAACATTTCTTGTTGTGGGGCACACCCCAGCTCAGCCAGGTGATCGTGCTCTTGCTCGCCGGACGACGTCACGTTTATGTCGGGCGAGTATGTGAGAGTGGTGTTGTCGCAGAGATTGGCGTAAAACCCTGCATCCCTGAAGATGTAGACCAGCGACGGCCACCCCTGCACACACACGCTGAAGAGGCCAACTTCGATCAAGACGAAAGCCACGAGGAAGGCTTTATACAGCGCAGGCTCCTTTCCCCACTCCATGCTTTATACACGCTCTCCGGTGCGGACCTTGGTCAGTTATATTCACCTAATGACTCCTTATGAGGTAACTTAAGCGACTGTATGAAAAGAACGAACAAAAAGTGGTCAAGCAGCCGCAGATGAAATATTTATCTTTTTAGCACGATTGAAAGGTTTTAATCTATTACTCGACGTCACCAAGCGTCTTTTCCAGTTCGTCACCAACGGGAAAGTGTACATTACGCCGCGGACTGATACTGGTGATTTTCCTGCGTTGTCACGTGGTCAATCCTTCGTGAACGGACGGCCGTGAGATAATTCGGCTGTTTTTCAAAGTTATTTATGAGCAGCATCCTTTGACCCTGGGGTAAACTGAACTTCTTTCAGCCTGTGGCCAGTTTTGTTCAGTGGCCGGGGGTATACCTGTATACATTTGCCACAATAATAAAACCATTCTAGTCTATTCTATTACATAATACCGACAACGATCGATGTTGGTTTAATCAACCATTGGTAAACTGCACAAATTGATCAGTGTTCTTTCAGGTGTGAAGTTCTACCCTATGAGTTCAAGGGGGTTGAACTCCCAAGACTGAAGTACGTCGAGTATATTGATAATATTGGCATTCTGTCTCTTTATCACACAGTACATTTTAATTATATGTGAACCGAGTAACTAAATATCTTGGCTTTGTTCATCTCGAATGTGTGCATGAAATATTGCACAGGCACTGAGCTTACAAATGCCCCGATGTAATTCCTCAAATTTTCCCCTTTAATTACGACCTGGGCAGATCATAATCAATGGTGTTGTGACATGAATGATAGTCCTAGGAATGTCCCATGTTATTAGATCATGTAAGGGTTAGCCGAAGCCTCGGGGGGCTACTGCAGGCCCATAGTAGGGGCACCAGGCTCGGGGATGGGGTTATTGTTGTTGGTGGTGGGGGGGGGGGGGGGGGGGCATGTTGAACGAATCGCCTTTCTGGTTGAGAAAAGCACCGCTCACAATCAAATTTTGATCTTGGACCGCATTCAGATTCGAAAATCGTACTAAGTGGGTCGGGCCAAATCTGCGGAGGATTCTCGTTATAGTGCAATCACCTTAATTGTCTGACACGCATCCTAGAACAGCTAGGGGGTAATTAACTATCATGTGATGATTAAACTGATTTCACTGATTGCATTTCAGGGAAAAAAACCCGCAGAGTTGGACCGACCCAGCCAGTAAGATGTGTGAATCTGAATGAGCCTTTGGTTCCATGACATGGGCTCAATGCCATTTCTCAAGTTGGGTCAACTTTGGTGTTCGTTGTCCTTCTGAAAGTTAACTGAGAAATTGTTATCTATTGGGCAGATGATTAGTGACCAGTCTTTTTCTTTGTATGAATGTAATTAAATGTAATATGAGCGACTTTTCACATATGCCAGCGTCTTTTACTATTAAATTTAGGAAAAGTTCAATAAGTTAATAATAGAAAGAATAGATTATCTGGCATAAATATATACATGTACATGACTATTTGCTTATTTTATTTTTTTTTTTGTTATTCTGTTATATTTCTCTGTACCTGCACGTTGTACATGGTTGACGATAATAATTAATCTTTTATTTTTACAGAGTCATTTTGCATGTTGTTACATGTATCTTAAAATTAAAATTTGTATGGAGGCAATGATTTTTTTTCATATCTTTTTTTCTTGTAATTTCTTTTATGCTGTAAATAAAGAGAATTTTTTGTATTTGTACACTCTGTTGCACCCATGCAGTGTGTTTTGATATGGGTAATGTTGTGTAATGTTCTAAATCATTTAAAATGTTTAATCAAAATTGAAAGAAATAACACTGCTTTTCAGAGGATTTTTTAAAATGTATTTCAGTGATAATTGAGTGCAGTTGTCATTGTAGAAAGTCTTTTTACCTGATTTTCCACGTGCATGTTTATTGTTATTTTTTCGCTCTGTAGAAGTCATTTGTAGTTTGCAACGCCCTTTTTCAGTCTTTAAATGATTTAAAAGATGAAGATCAGTTTGAAGAACACTACCGCGTGATAAATGAGCACCGTGATTAAATGATATTTGACCACAAAGATATGGAACACATTTGAACGTATCGAGCTGCGACAAACAAACTGGCCACTCGTGTTGAGAATGCATAGCGATCGTTAACAACACGCAACGCATCATTCTTGACATACACCAGGGACAGATCCAAGATTATTTGAAGGGGGGGGGGTCTAAAACGACAGGCCTCGGATGCGAAGCCGACCATTGCCCCCCTTGTGGGGTTCGGGGCCTGCTCAACCGATAGTTTTAATTTTTTTCCTCAGAAACCCACTCAGATGTTGGGCGGCCTTATCTATTATTCTTTATGCGACCACACGGTAGGTTCAATATAGTCCATATCCATCCACACCAATCGACATCTGATCTTACGAGTGTGTTGTCGTATCGGAAAAAGATGTATACCTCATTCAAAAGGACATACCGTAGCATTGTCGGTCTAAGGGCTAGTAATCACAGAATTATGTCGCTTTTCAATTTATTATATGTTGACTTGATCGGTAGAGACACAATTTGTAAACTACCACTTGGTGGTGGTGGTGGTGGGAGGGGGGGAGTCGAGGCATTTCATAGGCTCTATTCCCATAGATTTTAGATCGATCTATCCCCGCGGGGAGTCTCACTAGATTACTTTCAGATAATCTGACTTAAATGTCCGTACCACCTACTACAAGCTGTAAGGGGGTAATTAACTTTCGTGTCCGCCCGGCTGACAGCTATTTAGCGTGAACCCCCAGGGAGTTAGGTCGTTCTAAAGTAGGTCGATCTAATCTATGGAAATGGAAACCCTACGAATAGTCACGAGATTCACAGATTTGGAAGTAGCCAGTCAGTAGACTGGATCAAAGAAACCGTCAAGGTACATAAATAATAAAATATTTTATCACCACAATCTACTGCACGGCTCGCGAACATGATTGTTGGTACTTTTAAACGGGAGGGCTACGTCTTGCAAGAATAACTGTCGGGTCAGTGTGACAATTTACGCTCTCTTTAAAATACCATGCGGTGAGACATTTGCTTCTATTCCAGGAATGAAGAGTTTAGTCCTCGCGGCACCAGGTGGACCGGCAGGTGACCTCATGGGGGCTTGTGGATACCGACATTTTATGGTACAGCCACGGGCAACTCATTTGGTTATCACAGAATACATCTTTCATATATAACAATCACATGCCTGCTCATCATATATAACAATCACATGTCTGCTCATCATATATAACAATCACATGCCTGCTCAAATAAAATTTCCATGACATTTTAACATGTAAAGGGTCAGAAGAACACTCAAATTTCTGCGAACTGCGCTTTTCACTTTTTGCCACACCTGTAATGTCGATCTACGCCGGAAGTGACGCAGTGGCTGATTTAGAGGGGGGTCACGGGGTCCTGAATCTCCCTTCGGTTTCTGAAAAATATATCACACCAATATTCCCCTCGTGAACGTAGGATTTCGTCGAACTAAATTATAGTTCTAAACCGCACAAAAGGGCACTGTTTGTTCTCCAAAACACCCTTGAGCAGGTCCGAACCCTACACCAAGGGGGCGATGGTCGGCTTCGCATCAGAGGCCTGTCGTCCTGGACCCCCCTTCAAATTATCCTGGATCAGCCCCTGTGACGAACTCGCTTGGACGTTATTTATACAGAAATTAATTCGTTTGAAACAAGAGTTCTTCTTGACTAGGAGACTAGAGAACAGGATTCAAACATGCAACCATGTTTCTTTTGAATTTCCCTCGCGCAGATTCAGCTCTGCACGTCTGGGCGCATGTAACAAGAATGCTTTCTCTTATCTGGGTCCATTTTGTTCTGATTTACTTTTCAGACAGCGTCATTAAGCAAGCACGTGACACAGGCCCGTAACAAGACCCCGGGGGGTGGGGGGTGGGGGTCGGGGGGTTCGAAAGCACACACACACCCCTTTTTTCCGGGAAAAGGTCCCCTCTAGGTTTCATGGTAAAAGGTCCACTTTTTCAGGAAAAAAAACCTTTTGAAATTGTTGGCTACGGGCCTGTGACATAAAGTATGGATTTAAGAAGAAAAATACTTTAGGGCAATACCCAATACAATATTTTAATATAAACAAGTGCAGAATAAATGTGTTTGTATAAACCTATGGTCCACTGTATATTACAATTAAACAGAACAAGTGAACATGTGCTTGGCGTCAAAGAATAAATGAGTTAAACAAAGATTTAATAAAATCTTGCATTGGCGTTTTGAAACCTGATACTTTAAAATTCATTTGGCATTCGTTATTTTAACTGATAAATGTAGCAATGAATGATGATTAACAATATACATCAGCAGGGGTAAAAATTAAGGAGAAATTATTTATTGATTTTTTTAATCCCATGATGCAAGAACCTTACAATATGAAGGCAATAATGGTAGTAAGTCTTTTATAAAGACTTGTATGGAGTTATCATATCAAAAGCATACTATTCAATTAAATAATGGGTCATCTTAACATAAAAAATGGATTAGCAAACAGATCTATATTTGTTAAGGCATTCCAATTTGAAGGTAGGGATTGTGAAAAATTTATTCAAGCCTGTGCACAAAGGTACTTTCTTCACATTTATAATAAAAATCAACTCATGTTAATCATTATTATGAGAGGAGAAAATACCATCTCTTTATTGAAATTTAATATTGATATTTAGCCCTACACAATGTATGCTCATTCTACGCATAAAATAAATTGTCACTACTGAAAAGTACAACTCAAACAAACTTTTCACTTTGAACCTAGAGTTTTATGTTTGCATTGCCTCAGAGCAAACATAAAGAAAAGTTACTATTACAATTTACTACCATATTTATCATAATCATATGATTAGTATCATAGAAAATACAAAATGGCCCATACCAAAACTTAGGACAGTTCTTCATAACTGTCTTAGTAATATTCTTTGCTTATTAATATTCATTTTGGAACATTTGATCTACATCAATGTTTTTCTGATAATTTGGCAGCACAGTACAGCACAATTTTTGTAAAGTGTAAAGTACAGAGAGTAAACTGAACTAAAAGGCAGCAAAATGCAAGCGAAATGTACACAATACTGTTGATGATGGCACAAAGTGAGATGATAAAAAGACTCGCCCTCATGATATGATCAATTATCTACATCATTATTAAACTGTGTAATGACACTATAAAATGAATGATGCACCCTTGGATCCAGGGGTTTGATGATATGGGGGGGGGGGGAACAAGGCTATTTTTGACAGATGAAGTAAAGCAAATACAAAATACTATAAAAGGTCAATTTTTATGTAATTTGTATGGTACGGGTGGGAATGAAAAAGTATTTGGTTAAATTTCATTTAACTTGTACTTTTTCGTGGAGAGAGAAAGGTGGTACCCCCTCACCCCCCCTTCCATTCCTGAATCCTCCAGTGATCATGCTGACATTTATCCTTTTTCAAATACCAACTTGGCACCACTTTCTTTCTTGGTACCATTTTAGTGATGTCCCTTTTTAAGAAAAATGAATAGAAAAGACTAAGAGACCAGCCCATAAGATAAAATTAAATCAAGTCCAAGTTTGGTTTTAAAAACAGCTGGTATGATAAACAGTGTTCTTTTTTTTTTACCCATCTATTAACCAGGTTTAAGAACAGCCCCTGAAAACAGGGAATTAAAACTGTATGCGACATTGTTTTTTTAAGCCACATGCCTTCTTATACATCTAGCTCATATTCACATTCCCTCTGGATTTCTTGTTCTTTGCATTTGATATGCATGTTCCTGTATGAAGTTAAAATGGCATCATATTATAACGTGAACCTCCCTCAATTCAATCACACAATGTCAACACCATCCAGATTGGCATTTCAGCAGCTACACAAATAATTGTCAAATGTGCAGTTGATATTACTATGCTGTATTAACAGCAACCAACCCACCCTCTGAGCCTCCAGCTTTAAAACGTTCATCATTCCTACTACTTCTCCCATGATGATAATAAATCTAAGTTTGTGTTGTAAATTCCTAACCCCAACTGCCCCCACTCAAACCAATGAACTCCCACATTTCTTGACCATATATGTATTATATTGCTCTTGTGCCCTTTTTAATATTTACAAGATAAAATTTACCTATACTTAATTGTTAGCACAATAATTAAAATTGTATTTCTTCCATATTTTAGCACTTTATCTCATGAGGATTATTGTCATGAAATATTTTGGAGTTGCTATATCCTGCATATACAGACATTTATTTACTGATGATTGAGGGCAATTGAGAGAATATCCAGCTTCCCTCTCTAAAACAAATAAATAAATAAATAAATAAATAAATAAATAAATATATGTTGATCCCCAGTTTCTGAAATATATTTTCAATACAAACTGGGATGAGGTATAACAACTGCTTAAGGCTGATCGGCTTTCCAAGGTGAACAAAATTACAGTTATGAAAAAAATTCCTTGAAATCACAAATAGAATTCCTCTCTACCCCTTACGCTGTAAAAATCATTGCTAATGACATCACATTAAGATGAATACACTTAACATGCAAATCTACATATTCATTACATTCTTGTACATTGTGTATAGCTACATGCTATTTTACATGGCATTTAATATGATATGGAATTCAGATTAACTCTAGTAAACAGTGACTCGCATCTATTGCACTTTCTGGATTTCTGGACTTGGGCTTTTTTCTGTCCTAGCAGGTGTCATCATGTCCCTAAAGTAGTCCTCTCGCAGTCTCTGAGTCATGGACTGCGCTCTCGGCTCTGTCACCGATTGTGTGCCATTTTTATTATCAAAAGATGACAAATTAGCATCGTCTGTAAGAAGAGATAGACTCTGTGCAGCTCCAATATGAATCATTGGATCTGGAGGGCTTCGAGATCGAACTGGACTTGATCTCCCTCCACCAGCTCCCCCTACGTTTAAGTCGTACTTCCTGACAGGCACGGCCATGCCACACCGTGGTGACCCAGATTTTCCATCCGAGCTGATTTCGTGTCTGCGCATTTTCTTCTGCATGTAATTGAGTTCTGTCTCTGATCTACTTGTGGGAACGTTGATACTGCTAGGTGGTGCTGCTTTACCCAGTGCTGATGATGAGAATGCCGAGGAGGAGGAGGAGGGGGAAGAGAAACTGGATGATCTGCCTTCATGGAAACTTGATATTGGCCTTTTGGAACTGAAATTAACATTTTTAAAAATTATTCTCATTTTACAGGGTAATTATATGTCTCATTTCCTCTCACTTGGCCCTACTCTTCATGGTACACAGTGTGTTTAATTTGTTCAAAAGTAATACAGCATATCCCAAAATTCATTCTGTCATTTCCTTCTCACTTACACTTTTAACATGGTGATTGCCTTCCTGCTTTTTCTACAAATAATTAAAAAGGCAACGTCTGTACATAGACTGACCTCAACGCTAGATCCTCATGAGTTTTAGCCACTTCAAACTGTTTGAGTGGTGAAGCAGTGGCGTCATCTGGTGACAAATCTGGTGTCAACACTGGTGACATTTCTCTGTGACCACGGTGACGACCCCTCTCTCTCATCTGAATGTCAAGTTCATTGCTTCCATGGAAACTGGAGAGGTAGCGCTCTTTTTCTGTGAAAATTTAAGAAAATATTTAAAACTATACTTTCAAAATCTATGCTGTAGTTAACATTTTGATATCTATAAAGTTGTTGGCCACAAGCTAACAGCAGGGGTGGATGGAGGCCGTCTTCTGGGTCTTCTGGAAGATGATCAGAATTTTTTCAAGTTTACATTGACGGGCATCTCATTTTTTTTTTGTTGGAAGACAGTCAAAATGTAGGAAGAATGACCAAAGATAATTTGGAAGACTGTCAGAAAATACATCTGGATCTGCCCCTGAATAGCATGGCAAATATTTTCAGCTTGTGCTAAATAATCATCATCCATGATCAAGTCAGCTATAAATAACCAGACATTTACTTGATCTTTTACTGAATCACCAATTTCCCAAAAAGGGCCTCACCTTGACCACTGAGTGGACATCCAGTGACCACTGAGCGCTGCATTAACACATACAGAGCAGTGTTCACTACTTTCTGTTGTCCTTCTGAAGTGACGTCTGCGGCCCCTGAACCCCTGACCACAGCCTCGGACACTGCAGGTGCAATTGTGTGGTTCCACAGCAAACTCAACCACCTGAATGAGAAAATGTTTTATATTTGTACAATTGCAGCTATACAAAAATAAAGTAAAAACAAAATGCTGAATTGTAACAGCATTCAGAAACAGCCGAAAAAGTTTATAAATATAAAACTTATAATAGTAATATATCTACAATTCTTAGACACAAAGGATATATGCTGTTCCCTTAATGCTGCTGTTGTTACAACAGAAGAAAGATGAGATGAGACTGATCATGTGTGAACCTGTTGTCTTTTATTCTCTATAGAACCAAGATTTCAGCAGATAATATTTAGAAAGATCTAAAAAGTCATATGTACTTTTTACAAAGAAACTGTTATAGGTGAGTCATGTCACTTTTTTCTTCTTTTTTCTTTTTGAAATTAGCTGAGGGCATATAGACATTAACAAGCTCAAATCTTTGCATTTTTTTTTTTTTGCAATTAGCTGAGGATATTTAAACATTACCAAGCTCAAATCCTTGAATATCTCAAACAACTNATTGGCCTTTTGGAACTGAAATTAACATTTTTAAAAATTATTCTCATTTTACAGGGTAATTATATGTCTCATTTCCTCTCACTTGGCCCTACTCTTCATGGTACACAGTGTGTTTTATTCGTTCAAAAGTAATACAGCATATCCCAAAATTCATTCTGTCATTTCCTTCTCACTTACACTTTTAACATGGTGATTGCCTTCCTGCTTTTTCTACAAATAATTAAAAAGGCCACGTCTGTACATAAAAAGACTGACCTCAACACCAGATCCTCATGAGTTTTAGCCACTTCAAACTGTTTAAGTGGTGAAGCAGTGGCGTCATCTGGTGACAAATCTGGTGTCAACACTGGTGACATTTCTCTGTGACCACGGTGACGACCCCTCTCTCTCATCTGAATGTCAAGTTCATTGCTTCCATGGAAACTGGAGAGGTAGCGCTCTTTTTCTGTGAAAATTAAAAAAAAAAAAATTTGTTTATAACTATACTTTCAAAATCTTAACTGTAGGTAACATATCTATAAAGCTAACAGCAGGGGCGGATGGAAGCTGTTTTCTGGGTCTCCTGGAAAACGGTCAGAATTTTTCAAGTTTACATTGACGGGTATCTCATTTTTTTTGTTGGAAGATGGTCAAAATGGAGGAAGAATCAACAAAGATAATTTGGAAGACTGTCAGAGAATATATCTGGATCTGGCCCTGAACAGTATGGCAAATATTTTCAGCTTGTGCTAAATAATCATCATACATGATTAAGTCAGCTATAAATAACCAGACATTTACTTGATCTTTTACTGAATCACCAATTTCCCAAAAAGGGCCTCACCTTGACCACTGAGTGGACATCCAGTGACCACTGAGCGCTGCATTAACACATACAGAGCAGTGTTCACTACTTTCTGTTGTCCTTCTGAAGTGACGTCTGCGGCCCCTGAACCCCTGACCACAGCCTCGGACACTGCAGGTGCAATTGTGTGGTTCCACAGCAAACTCAACCACCTGAATGAGAAAATGTTTTATATTTGTACAATTGCAGCTATACAAAAATAAAGTAAAAACAAAATGCTGAATTGTAACAGCATTCAGAAACAGCCGAAAAAGTTTATAAATATAAAACTTATAATAGTAATATATCTACAATTCTTAGACACAAAGGATATATGCTGTTCCCTTAATGCTGCTGTTGTTACAATAGAAGAAAGATGAGATGAGACTGATCATGTGTGAACCTGTTGTCTTTTATTCTCTATAGAACCAAGATTTCAGCAGATAATATTTAGAAAGATCTAAAAAGTCATATGTACTTTTTACAAAGAAACTGTTATAGGTGAGTCATGTCACTTTTTTCTTCTTTTTGAAATTAGCTGAGGGCATATAGACATTAACAAGCTCAAATCTTTGCATTTTTTTTTTTTTTGCAATTAGCTGAGGATATTTAAACATTACCAAGCTCAAATCCTTGAATATCTCAAACAACTGACACACTTATCCAAACGTCTACTGTATTTGACCCCAGGCTTACCTGAGAATATTCTTGGGCTGATTCACCTCTATAGGGCACACCAAGAAATGACTAGGCCCAAACACTAGCTCTGGTAGCCCCAGTTTTCCCAGGCCATCGTTCAATCTCTGCCACACACATATCACCCATTCCACGGCGCGATAGACTGGATCATCCGACGGGGGTAAACGGCCGCCATATTTGCTGATGAGGCGGCGGTACAGCTGTCGGGATAGGAGCCCCCTCACTGGTTCGGTGTCAATGCGGCAGTTGACCCAGCGGAAGCGCTGTTGCACTGTTAGATCCAGACTGGCGCACCTATTTGGACAGAATTCAACCTTTGGTATTAAATTTTGATTTTTTTTTCTTTAAAAATACCATAGAATATTTTAAGAGACAGTTTTAAAAGCATAGAGCACAAAATAAATTAAATGTTACCCCCTAAAAAAACAAAAGATTAAATAAATATCCAATTGCTCTTTATCTAACATAGCACTGTTAATGGCAGAAGTCAAAACTAGGAACTAAGGGGTAAATATTATTTAAATATAGATATCCACTGATTGCAATTAAAATCAGCAAGATTTCATTAGGTATAAGTCTTTTCTTTACATCCTCAATAAACAGTTGAAATTTCACTTATTTTCATATCACAATTTTTCCTACCTGGTCCTGTCCATGGTTCCTATTATATAACAGTTCTCAGTCAGGTAGAAAGAACCTAGTGGTTTATTGTCTGAAACATAAAATATAATGTTTTTAAGGAATCTGACACAAATACACTTAAATTGTAGAGTTGGTGTAACCATAATAGGACAATTTTTATCATCATTTATGTAGACAAAACCTTAAGCAGACACTTGGACACTTTGGGAACAGAACATTTGTTCAAGTTGAGCTGCAGATGGGTATAATATTCATAACTTTCAACTAATACAAAAAAAAAAAAATTAAAAAAGAATCTACAAAATTTTGAAATGAATGGAAGTTCAAGTTAAATTATGTAGCACTTACTGTATTTACTCCTAGAAGTAATCTTATCACATTTGAAACAAGGTTATCAACATGAAAGTCATGACCTGCTTTTTCATTTGATTTCAACTACGTAAAGGTGCCAAACATTATACAACCTTCATAAAATAATATTGTCTACAAAAAAATAAATTTTACCTACCTAATTTCAGACCAACAGAATTCTTAGGCCCTCTCTGCTCTAAAGCAGGCAACAAATCACCAAATATGTCAGATATATTGATCTTGCTGAGATCATCTAAAATAAGGATTGGAGATTTCTTTGATGGAGGGGCAGTCTCTGCAGGCAGCAGTCCACCAGTGGTCATCAGAAAGTGGTAAAGGTCAGCCTTCTTCATGGCTGGAGTGAAGGCCAAGAAGGAGATTTCTGTTGAGTGACCACAGTTGCGCTCTCGAACCTGTAAAATGGACAAGTTATAAATAAAATGGTTCTTTAATGATTTCTGGTGCCTCAGTTATATCATGTGTTTTATGTACATATACATGTATCTACACATTTCCAGTATGTATGCCAACATGATGTTCCAATTTCCAAAATATACGTAGTATTTTTACTTTGTAAGAGAGGACTTTTTCATATTCCACATACTGTGCAAATCTGTTGCCATGATAAACAAACGTCTCCAATGGCTGGCATGCAAATCAATTATAATAGCAGTTAACCATTAATATAAATGGATTGTATCATATTAAGTGTAGAACATTGTAAACATGCTATTCAAAAACAATGTATATACCTGTATGCAGTAAGCCAGAGTACGAGCCAGGTATGTTTTACTTGATCCTACGGGACCATAGAAAACGACATTCTTGTACTGTTCAATCTGAAAGAGATGATTCACATGCAGAACTAATATAAAAACATACAGCACCATTTATATAAATGAAACTAATGAAGTCAGGGCACTTTTAAGGTGTTTGCCTATTAGGGGAAGCTACATGAGATGTTTATCTAAATTATGCCATTATATAGTAGTTAAGTTTTATAGTAGAAACAATTATGAATATAAACAATTATAAATATCTTAAATTTTTGAAGAATGGATATAACAGCTAGCTTCCAATGTATAACTCACCAGTCTGAGATAATTCTGTAGTGTTGTTGCTGGGATGAGGGTTTCATAAGATAACGCATCCTGACAGCCATCTTCACAGCCTGACAAATTAAAAAATAACTATAAAATAATCAATATAATTAATATGAAGTATTTTCTATTTAATCTTAAGCTTATTTCTTTTCCTTTCGATGACAAGGGTGTAAAAACAACCACATTTTGCACAGCAGATGGTTTTCATGTATAAATATTCAAATCTGTAAACTTGAAGGTTTTACTATTATTCACACATCCTTTTTGATGTTTTTTCCAATTAAAAAACTCACCAAACAGTTCTATAGATATCTTCTTAGTCTCATTATTACAAAGGATTTCAAAAGGGGATTTTGTGGAAGGGGTGCCAGGAGACCAACTGTGCTGACCTGGAATAAAAAACAGACATGCCTACTTAAAAACCCAATACACAGATTAGGGCAAAAGGGAAAACAGCTGATAATTTCAATGCAAAATGGACATGCTCCACTTTGAGCGTGTTTACTACTTTTGTATTTGGTTTTACAATTGTAAAGTTAAACACTTTTAATCAACTGAAATGATCAATTCAACATGTCCTCTTTTTTTCTTTTTACTTCAAGAATCAACAATCTAAAACAGATCAACCTTTTGTTAACTCTTTCGTTAAAGGTCAATTTAACTGATTCAGAAATAAAAACAACAAAATCTTTTTTAAATCTCACCAATTGAATATGACTTCACACTATCCATGGACAATGCCAGGGTGTAAGGTCCACTATCTGGGGATGGGGAATCATGCTCAAGACGAGTTGTCTTCTTTGTTTTTAACCCTGTTGCTAGGGTCTTAAAGTGATGGGATAGAACATCGCCCAGCTTCTCCTCCAGGGTTGGCCACGATGTGTCTGCCATAACTTTGATAACGCCTACTGTGTAATGAAGTGGCTCGTTGTGGATGTGGTTGGGGTTTCTCTCAATGTCTATACAAACTGTGCACATTTTGTCATTCTTTGGTCCTGGTGAAACAGTAAAGAATTTCATCAAAACTAACTTCATTTGTACTTCTTAATATATAATATATATAACTTGATGAAGAAGTCCTGGGAATGTCTGACCTGTAATTAGTTTATGTGAAAAATTAGTTGTACATACAAAAGACCAAGAAAAAGAAATAGAATAAGACAAAAAAAAAGATGAAGAAAAATTAAAAGGGCCTTTTAAATTATACTGTCTTTATCTGACATCTCCAGTGCCCTTGGCCAGGCTTCCCTTACCTAGGCTCTCCAGTAACTCCTTGCAGGCCTTGGAGGCCACGTCATACACTGTTCTCCCATTCTTGTCCCGGCAGTCCAGATCTAAGTCACAGTGAGTGGTCATCACGGTCAAGCAGTCCTGAAAATAAGGCAGGTCTTTCAGTTTTAAGATCATTAAAAACCAGAGAGAACTGTGATAACAAAGTGAGAGGTCATCAAGGTCAAACAGTCCTGGTAAGATGGCAGGTCTTCCTGGAAAGATGGCAGGTCTTTGAATTTTATTAACATTAAACTGATTACATATCAGAAAGATTTCTGATAGCACAGTGAGAGGTCATTGCGGTCAAGCAGTCCTAGAAAGATGGTAGGTCTTTAAATTTCATGATCATTAAACTGATTAAAATCCAGAGACTTTTAAAACAAAGTGAGAGGTCATCAAGGTCAAGCAGTCCTAGAAAGATGGCAGGTCTTTTAGTTTTAAGCTCATTAAACTGATTAAAATCCAGAGACAACTTTTATAACAATGCAAGAGGTCATCATGGACCAAGCAGTCCTAGAAAGATGATAGGTCTTTGAATTTTATGATTATACCTTTGTTTCCTTTATAGCTGCCATATGTGCTATAGTCCTGCCCTCTACATCAGCAACGTTGACAATATCATAAAGCTCAGCCAAGGGTGCTGATTGGCTGGTTGGTTTTGGCGATGAGCGGAACTGGCTTCCCTGTCTGTATGTCAGCAGCAGCTCTATACATTCTGTGTGTCCAGCCTGAGTGGCTGCGTGTGCACATGTCCAGCCCTCCTGTGATATATAGAGAATTATCAATATATAGTCACATCATGGAGATAAAACATTTTGGGTGTTCACAGAGTGCGACTTCTTGTATTAGTCCAACTCCAATCTACACCCCCCCCCCCACCCAACTCCTCCTTCTTCCATGTTTGAAAATCATAGTCATCACACAGTCAAGTAAGAACAAATATCTATTGTGCATGTGCTTGAAATATATAGAATTTATGTAGATTTGAAAATCACCAATATAAAAATGTGTACATATAGTGTCCACAGCATTTTGTACACGCAACGTCTGGACTGACAATATCATATTACAAGAATGTACGATAACTAAAATAATGACTGCAACACAGCACTTTCTTTACACTTTGATTCAGATCATTACATTAAAGGGATAACAACTGTTCATCTGGACAAAAAATGGGTTTGCCTGGGGTAAAAGAGACTTTTCCCATACCAATAGTTAATGAATCTGTTCCAACATTCAAAGTTAGTCCCTGCTTTTTTTTTCTTTTGGTGGTAAAATAGAATTTACATTTCTGAGTTGTTTATAACGTATTTATTGTGAAATATGGATCACATACAAAGAGTTGTTATCCCTTTAAGACCACCCAGACTTACACTAGTTTTAATGTCCAGCCTAGCCCCTGAGTCCAGTAACAGTTTACATATATCTGTGTGTCCACTATAAGCTGACCACACCAGTGGGGTCCAGCCCTGGTGGTCAAGGCAGTTAATCTTAGCATGATGGTCAAGCAGGAGCTTCAGACAGCTGGAAGTGAAAAAAAAAATGAATCCCAAAAATTAACACTGATGCATGTACATATAGTACATTTAATGTTTGAATGTGTAAATATTATGTTTGGAATTATATCAGCCATTCAAAAACTGAAATACCAAATCATATTTCTTTTTTGATAATTTAGCACTGAAAATACCTATAATGACCTCTCTCTCAAGGTAATTTCAACCTTGATCTCTCTCAAGGTCACTTCTCTAACCTTGACCTCCCTATCTAGGTCATTGCTGTTACCTACCCATACTGCCCAAGTTTTGCAGCAGCATGCAATGGTGTCAATCCATCAGTTTTGCCACTTGTATTAGGATTAGCGCCATGTTCAAGAAGCAGTTTCAAACATTCTAGAATAAAAAGAAAAGTTTCATTCCAACAAACTTAGACAAAATTTTACATGATACAAGGAAAAATTTTGTGCACAAACAAAATACAAAGTAAAACATTCCCTGCAATGCCAAAAAATGTAATGTTAAAAAAATCTCACTATTTACTAGAAATTTCTTAAATTAACTTAAATATGAATCAAACTTACCAAAATGCCCACACTCAACAGCTAAATGGAGAGCATTTTTTCCATCTACCTCAGCAGTAAGGTCCAGACCATTTTCCGTTAAAACTTTCTGAAGTTCACTAGAATTTCCTTGATAAGAGAGTTGAAGAACTTGGGCAGATGGTCCATCTTGTGATGCTAGAACCGATGAGGTAAATGATGATGTTGATGACATTGCATTTGATGAATTTGTTGATGATGTTGTCGATGATAATGATGGTGATGCTAAACTCTGATCTTCTAAACTAGATGGACCACTCTCACCTGAAAGTTTGAAAAAAAAAAAGTGGTTAGTTTTTGAAAAGTTGAAAGTTTCGATGTAGGTTTTTTTTTAATCCACCTGTTATATCTTAACCAACAGTATGAAAACTTGGCAGTTCAAATTTAATTTTAAACTAAATACCATCACCCTAGTCATAAGTAGTCTTAAACTGATATCTTTAAGTCAATTTAAAATTTTCAAGTTTTGACAGCCTTTTTTACATCAAATGTGTAAATTATCACCATCAAAAAGTTCCATAATCTTGTATTCAGATAGTCATCTTAAATATTGAAATTTTGTGTTACTGTTACAGTACTGAAAAGGTAGCTTTGACAGAACATTTCACAGTTAAATCTTAATGAACCTGTCAAATCCTACCTTCATTAACTTAACTCAAAACACAGTTCAGATAGGGAAGTCATTTCAAAAATGTAAACAATTTAAAATAACAATTATATCAAAACTTCACAATACCTCCTATGTGTTTTGAACTATTTCAAATTCTTTTCTAGGATCTAGACAACAACTATAATGAAACAAGAAGGGAAAGTGGGACCACTCTAGTGATAAATTAAGGGTTGCTGTTGCCATAACTCTCTAAATAAGGGAAATTCTTCAATACACAAATATGCTACATGGTCAATCTGATAAGGTAAAACGTAAAACAGAATAATACAACAAAAAGTACTTCATTCAACAGTTTACAGCAAACAAAACAACTTGTTCCATTCTTTACTTTTCTACCAAGTTTACTAATGGCAAAACTGTTCATCAATCACTAATGAACAATTTTCAATAAATAAATAAATAAATAAATAAATAAATAAATAAATAAATAAATAAAATAAAAAGATGGGGAAAACGCCAGGGTTGCATGTTCTGACTATGTCATGCATTCTTTTTCTCCAAAGAAGATGACCTCCCAACCAAAAGTAAATCAAGTAGGTAGACCAATCCTGGCATATTCTATTTAATATCCCGTACACTCACAAAAGTCTAAGGCTCAATAAATGCACATAAAAATCGGGGCATTCAACAGACCAGCGCCTGGGTCATATTTTACAGACACATTTGGGATGAAAAAACTGAGATATGATGTTACTCCATGCGTGTATTATTTTGAGTGTTCTTTTCCTTTTACATAGAAAAACAGATAAGACAATGTCTACCACAAAACATACTTCTGGTTTGGGACTCCCCCCGCTTGGGTTTTGAGGATAGGAAATCCATTCATTAAGAACAATTCTTCTGTACAAATCATTCTCAAAAACAACAAATCAATGGACATTTTATTCTCAAAAAAAGCTCATGTCAGCAACCCTGGAGCTTTACTGGTAAACTAGTCTACAGAAAAAATTAATTAATTAATTAATAAAAAAAAAAAAAAAAAAAAACTTGATTAACCAGGTACTGTGGCAGCTCCTGCCAGATATACAAGCAGATGAACTGTAACTCATGCCTACCAAAAATGTGACGTGGGCTAAATGATGGAACGGGGAGAAAAATGAGATAAGGGTAGGGATGAATGATGAAAACAAAGGCCATCAATATAGAGTAACAAGTATCACATACATATAGCGTAACTTATGCAACATTTAAACATTCATAAAATGTGAATTTGAAGCCATCCCAAGGGTAGAATATTACTCTATAATCTTCTTCATCCACGTCATAAAATGAACTTTTTACCATTTATTAAAAACTTGGCTCTGTAACTTATTTTAAGTATCTTCTTATAAATTTGTGAGTAAAATATATCAAGAGGATCTGTAAAAGTGAATGAATATTTAACTTGTAAGGTTCACACCCAACCCCCCTTTGAAAATAACATAAAAACAGATAGATAAAACCCATGGGATGGCCCTAAATACTGTGCAAATTCCACCTATTTTACCATTCATTCTAAACCTGAGATGAGATGTGCAAAAGAAACAATAAATACTCTTTAGTTTGGTTCTTTTGTAACAGTCAAATGCAGTAACATGTGGGAATAACAAGTTAAAGTAGTTAATATTATAAAAGCACAAATGCCCTATGCGCATGAAAACTTAATTTGCATAAAACATGTTAAGTAATGCATGTCCTTCCATTTTATATATAAATAAAAAAAGATATCAACACTCAGGTTACTTAATATAAAATCAATCAATGTAAAAAAATCCAGAGGCAATCCAGGATTTATGAGGGGTAGGGAGGGAAGAGTTCCACTTTGAAACTTTGACACAGGAGATGTTTTAATTAAAATTTTCCTACAAAAACTTACATTTAAGAATTTAGTTGGGGTGAGTGAGAGTTTACCCTTCCCCCTCAAAGAAAGAAAAAAAATACTTCAACTCACCCCCATCTAAAATGCTAAGGTCAGCTAAACACATTTTATTTCACCAAATAATTATCTTTTCACAAATTTGCAATAAAAAAAGCATTTGGTGAAAATTCTCATGCTAGCAAGACTCACGATATAAAAATACTCTTGTTCAAGAATCTCCCCCTTTACTTTATTTTCCATCACCTTGCACAATGAAATTATTCTTTGCACACTGCAAATACAATAATGAAATCACTTCAAAAAAACTTCACCACTGCAAAATTTCTGCATTATATTTTATTTATTTATTAATTTATTTTGTTTTTGTCTAAACTCATGCTGCTGAAAAGATCAAAAGCGACTATAAATTGTCATGCAGTTACTTTGTATCAAATCAACAATCCATCCAATCAAATGACATGCAGCGAGGCAAAATGCGCCAACACTCCCTTCACTTTAGGTATGTTCAGACAGATTTTCGGCCCAGACTGGTTAGAAGTTTCTGTGTTTCCCCCCCCCCCCCCCCCTTTTTACATCTGGGTGCATTCTCAACATTAATTCACTTGGATCCCTCGTATGTCATTTAGGTTGACTGGTGACACAATTCATACCTTAACCAGTTTGGGTCTGACTATGTGTCTAAATGTTACAGAGAGGAGCTTTACAAAAGTCAAATGATATCAAATGGAAGGCAGAGCTGATTGCAGTCTTCTGAGCAAAAACCTCATCATAAGTCAATCCAGCCAACTTTGAAAGCTTTATCATTACGCTGTTCACCTTTTGAAAAATCTCCCATGGATGCCCATGATGCAATGCAATCAACTTTCCTTTACAGTACCATGAGATATCATTTGATGTCAAATCTTTTCCTGGTTGCTTAGCTAAAGGCACAATTCAAAATCTCACACAATTGCCAGATCTATTCTTGCTAATCTTCTCATACCCAGAGTTCCGGGAGGCTGGAAGTGACTTTCTTCACATTTTGTACGGAGAAAAGTCACTTTTACAGATCTGACACTCGGGGCGTTTTCACTGCTGCCTATAAACTGCACTAGCAATGCAAACCATGCACAGCAAATATCTAAGTAATAAGTAAAAGCAGCATTCTTTTCTTCTTATGATGCCAACTGCATACAATGAAAGGTAAAAGGGATAGAAATAGATTCTCGAAACCAGTTTCTTCTCAACATACAAAATCTCTTGTGACTCTACTAGTGCATCCAATAATGTTATCCGACTGGGATGGCTATTTCATGTGCTTTTATTTTGTTTAATTATGTTAATGACAGATAGCTGGGCTATATCTAAAACATATGGTGCAGTCTGATATTTGAAAGTTCTTAAAAGTATTTCTTTGATTAAAATGGAATGAGCCAATTTTCAAAGTGCAGAGCACTATCGCAGAATATTGATACTCACATATGGGGAGAGGATGCATCCAATGTTTAAAACGTATATCTTGACTAAATGATACTATTTCAAGGTAAGGGCCTCTTTCAAAATTTCATTTGTCAACAGATATTTTTGAATGGCGATTAAATTCAATTTCTCATTTGTACTGGTGCAACTGTTTTTTCACCTGTTCAATCTAGACATTTCAAATTGCTGTTAATAATAGCCAAATTAAATTTTTGCATTACAGACCAGATTAATTTTTGTAAGCACAATGCCAATTCTGCATTCCATATTAATACCATTGCTTTGAAATACTGCTTGCCATGACTTTTTAGCCGCTAAGTCACTCAACAGAACACTAAACATTAATTAAGAACTACAAACTATTTATGAGAGTATACAAATGCACTTTTTCTCTACGTGTGTGTAAATTGTATTTCTATCCCTTTACCTGTTGCCATGGAAACAAGCAACTCTTGAAGGTCAGCCATTTCCTGACCTAGAAAATCCAGGTTGTTGTCGGAAGAGGACATCGGGCGATTTGGGTCGCTAGGGAGCTGCTGGAAAAAATTGCACACTGCAAGCATCAAACTTGGGAACAAATTTAAGAGCCAAGTGACATCCCGCGAGAAGAAACTTAAAGTACAGATAATTTTAGCTTATTAAAAACTGATGCACTTTGCTGAATTTGTTTGTTAATTTTCGGCCACTTTGGTGACATATCTACAGAACACAAAAATCCACTTTCTTCAAAGTAATTTTTTTTTTGGTCAAAAATGAATATTCTACAAGCCAAGATAGTTAAGAACTTCAGCTGCACAAATATTTACAATATTTCCTGCATTCTTTAACGGTACCAATGATTTCAATGTTTTTCCCTTTTTTCTTTCAACACTTTTTGAGACTAACAATAGGAGTTTGGAATGATGTCACATTGGCCACAAGCACTGACAGATACTGAAACATTTAAACAAAAACAATTCAAATACAGCAGAAATTACAGGAAGGCTAGTTGAGATTAGATGCAAACAAAAATTCCCCAAAAAATGATAAAGAGAAATATCACAGAAAGCAGCCATCTGTCAACTAAAAAGGTAATCCATAAGAACACGCTTAAAATACAAGTAATTTCAATAGAATGAAGGACTTTTCAGATTCTCAATATTTCAAACAAACCCATAAAAACTGAAGTCTGTATACATGAAGCCAAATCAAAAACATTGTTTTCATACATTAAATGGAACATCTGTATAGTAGTTAACAAAGCAACAGTGAAAAGTTTTATTTTATGGTTTGTTTTGATAAACTGAGAAGCTTCCATAAAAAGTTCAAGGTTAATAGTAAAAGAGAAGACTTTTTATCCAAAGCAAGGTTTACAAAGCAGACGTGATAAGCAGATGTAAACATTTTTCTTTGGTGAACTGTAAACCCTGTTCTTTCAGATACTGCAGAGGCAGACTTTTTAGAATTAACCCATTAATTGGTTAATCGCAAAAACCAGGGTCATTTCTTAGGAAGACATCAAACAATTCATTGGAATATTTTAGATTGAGACTGGATGTGACCTTCACACCTGTTACAATCCCCCTTTTAAAATGGTTTCCAAGCCTTGGAGCAAAATTCCAACAATAGTAATTTTGAATCTTGTGACACCAACTCTTTAAATCCAATGGGGAATTTGGAACAAAAAACACCTGGATTGAACATTGATACAGCTTTTAAGTCAAACAAAAGTTTATGAAGACAGGGGATCTAAATTCTTAACTCTGGAGTCCAGTTCTCTCTCTCTCTCTTTTTTTTTCACAGAAATGCTTGTAAGCCACATAAAATATGTTGAATAAAATATCCCATATTCTAGTAATTTCACAGCCAACTAGTCAACAGAATTACATATGAAATTGCAATCAAGTGACTATTTCCTACAATTATTCTTTAAACATTTTAGCCTTCACCATGGCCACCAAGTGCTAGAACTATGTGAATAAATTTTTTTTCAGCCTCCAATTCCCCAAATCTCCAACTCCTCTAACAAACAAATACAGGTAACGTAATCAGTTCTACACAACAGCATCCGCACAAGAATGTGCACCTGTTAGAGATGTGTTGTTGCACCTGTTAGTGTTAAATGACGATGTATATTATAGTGCTAAATACCCTGCACAGAATAACACAAGAGACCAATTTCAAGAAGTGAATTAAAAGTTATAATAAAAGTTAAAATCACTGCAATACAGTTTATACAGAAACAGGATGCTAGTAAGTTTCGGAGCCCTCTAAATTTGGGAACTGTGTAGCTTTAAGCCTGCCCCCCCTCCCCTGTTTGCTTTATGGCGGGTAAAGCATTGCAGCTGTTTTCAGTCTTCTCATCTTTTAAGTGCATGTTCATCACTTACAACTGGCATCAAAGTTGCTTTTTACCACTAATGAGAATATAAACATATTTGAGAAGCTTAACATTATTTTTGACAAAAATGGTCAAGTATAAGGTCAATATGTACAAACCAAATCAAAATTGACATTAAAAAATGTGACATTAAATCATACCTTAAGACTGGAAGAAAAATCAACATGGCTTTCTGCTTACCCCTCCTTCCCCCACCATCTAGTTCTCTTTTAATATATCCATTATAAATTTTAATAGGACAGGTTTATTATTCTATTATTAGTGTAAGATATTAGTAAATATTAGTAACTAGTTAAGTGTTATTTATCAACCAGATTTAAACTGTACATCCTTTTTGATTTTAATTAAATATGATCTACAGTATTCCCCTCATCCCATAAATCAGGATTTCCCCATATCATCAAGGTATTTGGGTTATTTCACAAAATAGTGACTCCGAGTCACATCAATTGTATAATACCTGCATAATTCTAACTTGTCACAATATTTTTGCTGTTTTATACTATATCACCATCAAAGACATTATAAGAAACAGTAATTAAAAAGTGATATAAGAGTTATGCAAATATTTCACAAAATGTGTTCCTCAGTGACGTGACTCATGGAGTCAATTTTTGTGGAATGATCCATTCTCTCTAAAGACTGTTAGCTAATACATTTAAGGCAAAAATAAATGACAGAAATATTAAAATAAACGACATACAAACTAGATATGAAGAAAACTTTCAATATTACCAACTCAATAGCAAAGTTACTGGCATACATGTAATAATAAATTTTATAATGCAGTTAACATATCAATATGTAAATATTATATTTTTAAGAAGATTTAAAAGACCCAGATAGCCAACATCCTACAATACTGAACTTGTTACCATCTTTACTTATAATAAATGTATTGCTATTTTTTTTCATGCTAACAAAAGGCTTTGTAGCAGTTGATACAAGCTGCTAGTTAAAAACAAGAGCTTTTTTTAATTAAAAATTTTCACCAACGTGCATGCGTGTAAGATGGCAACATGTGGGATATTTTGTAAGGCCAAAATCAAGGTAAATGTTATAAAGTGTTATACAAGTGAGCATCTTTAAAAATAAATAAATAAAAGTTTACAATCTGGTGCATGCAAAAGAGAAATGAGACACGTGGAAAGAGATTACCTGAATTTTAACACTTAAAGTTAGATCAACTCAAATAACAATGATAAAACAACAACATTCACAAAACAATTATACACTCTATGAAGTTACTATAAAAGGCTTAATGGATGGCACTACAAACTGTGAACCAAACATAGCAAAAAATATTCAAATAAAAAAGCAGCAATCTGCAAACCATGCAATTAAGTAGAAACAAAAAGCAAAACTTATTTTTGCAGCATGTTTTCATTTTTTATAAATAAAAGAAACAATTACTTTCAAATTTTGATCTCAAGTTCATTTCTTTTAATTCACATTCGGAGGACAATTATACAATCATACAGATACATGATAACTATAGCGACAGAGCATATTTTACAAGTAGAAATGACGACAGAATATGATCGTACAAAAATCTCAAAGCATCTAAGTGCAGATTGCTGACTTTAACAGTTGACAAAGTTTTACACTTATCAGTCTGTTCTTTATTTGAATCTCGCACCGCCTACTAAAAATGCATTACAAGAAGAACAAATTTTATTATCTAGTGAGATCTTACCTAAAAATAGGCATGAACTGATTGCAGACTTTTCATTAATGTTTAAAAAATGGGATTCTTCTCATTTTTCTAATTTTTCTACTAAAATTCTGTAATGCATAAACCTCTCATGCACAAACTAATAAAAATATTTTTTTCCTGAACATAAACTGATGATTGTCTTGTTAACTTATCTATAATTATAACGATATGCATTTCCTATAAAATTTAAAATGATTCATTTTTTTTACACATATAAAGGTGGAGGGTTACAGTATCCATCTATACACAATGTGAAAAAAAAACAGCTGTAAACTGATAGCTTGTAATAAGATATATCCACCTTGATTATAATGTAAGAAAATCCAACTTCATGTTAGTTTGAAAACTGTTAGGAAGGTCATAACGACATCCAACTGGAAGAGCACTGATATCAATATTACACAACATACTGAAATAATTTTCATATCAAAAAGGGTATAAATATTACATTTCTTTATTAATTTCAAGCAAATTAGGTTGTTTCACACTAGCATATGAAGTTACTGAAAATGCAACGGTCATTATCAGTGGGTTCAAAATCCGAGATATTTTTAAGTCCACCCTTCAATCATTAAGCCAGTGGCAAATTTTTCTCCAGTGAAAACAGAAAATAAGCTTGCATGACCATACTCAAGCCTTGTTTATATTGTTAGTAAGTTTGTTTATCACATATATTACAATTCATTCAACAAAACTCATTCTCAAAACAAAAACTAAACAAAACTGCCTCTCTCTTATTTGTGCTATTTCAAGGTACATGATTATCATGTTCCCTGCATCTCTTAATAACAATTAAATTTGTGATGTAAAATATAATCAGATACATCTTTTACAATAAAACACAAGCCAAATGTCTCAGCAGTTAAAAATATTTGAAAAGAAAAGGACTTCTTAAAGACACTTAAATTTGTCTAATGCAGTATTTCATTGAAATAATTTGGGACAGATTTCACAAAAGAACTTTGAGACTGTTAGACTAAAAATTGTTCTGTACTCTAAGACCACAAAAATGGTCTACTGGAGTTCAAGCTAATTCCAATGTACTATGCTAAATTCAAATATTGGTCTAACAGAGCCGAACATTTTTTCACTTGAAATTGGAAAACTCATTGAACTTGGCTAAACTTATATTCTAACAATCAAGAGCAATTTTGGGGGCTAAAGTCCTTTTGTGAAGCATGCCCGAGGGTGAAATAATATTCCTTTTTGACTTTCCTTAAACTCATAAGGCCTGTACTGCATATCATACAGTTGTGTTCGAACAGATTCATTTCCTTAGCACACAATATTCCATCCTTCAATACTGTGTGCTCTTTTTGTGGCATAGTCCATGTTTTGGAATCATCTCTTAACATCTTAATCTGATATCTTAAATACATGATCAGTTTTTAGTAAACAGCCATCAAGATTTTATTGTGTCCATATTCTTTAGCCTATGCCAGAATAAGTTCATATCATAATTATACCAAGTCCACTTAAATAATACACCAACTCTCATTCATACATGAAAATATCTCTTTCCAAATGCCTCTATACCCTTTGTGTACATACCACCAGAGTACAAACCAAATGCATAAATGATACTCATAATCTTCCCTTTCCACAAGTCCCTCCCACTTTTTACCATTACTTTGTATTCACACAAACCTGAGTAGCCCGCTTTACTGGCACTGTGGTGTTACTTGAGGAAGAAGTGGCAGCATTAGAAGCACTGGAGACATTGGAGATTGTTATAGGCCGTAGATTGGCATTCGGACTCTCTGGGCTTGACGAACTTCTGTCAGCAGCAGTCCTGTCCCGATTGTTCATTAAGATGACCCCGAACTTTGAGGGGGGTGCGGGTTTTGTAGGTTTGATCTCTGGGGAAGTCCCCCCAGAGGTAGAAGAGTCGCTAACACTACCTATACCGCTGCTCCGCGGAGACACAGCACCTTTGTTTCCAACCTCCTTTTTCCCACCAGCAGGTGTCAGCACTGGTTTGTTGGGTGGGATGGGAGGTGGAGCACCGCGTCCCAAGGGGGACACTTTCCTCTGTCCTACAGAAAGAGAGATTTTGCCACCAGATGGCGTTGTGAAGACAGCAGTGTTGCCCCCTGTGGTGGCATTAGCAGAGTTGAGATTGACCCGATTTCCTGCACTAGCACTATTACCCCCACTGTTTTTAATTTCGTTCTTTGGCACAGTATTTGCCCCATCAGCATTACTGTTTGCGAGCTGCATGATGGTTTTCTTAACCACTGGATCAGCGTTACTCGTAGCTTTTGGGGGCAGCTGCTGTCCACCCGTGAGATGATTCTTTCCTGAAGATGCTATAGAGTTGTCGCTAGCCGAGGGCACTTTCCCGACCACCTTTTGCACCTTAACTGGGGTTGTAGCCACTAAATGAGGAGACTTTTCTGCTGGGAGAGGCTTTTGGGCTACACTACTTTTGATTTCTATTGTCTGTGGAGAGGTTGACTCTCTGGGAGAGAGGGGTTGGTCTCCAACATTCAGTTTTATACTTTCTACTTGTTGCCGTAGGCGTTCAATTTCTGCATGAAGGTCTTTGTTCTTGTTCTCCTCACGAGTTAGTTTGGCTTTGAGCTGCTCGCGCTCCATGTCAAACTCGTGGAGTTTCTTTTCCAATTCAGCTTCCATTTTCAAAGACTTTTTACTTTCCTGTTCCAGACCTTCTGCCATTATTTTTACTTTGTTTCGGCCATCTTGGAAGCTCTTTTGCACAAAGTTGAATTTCTGTTTTTCTAAGAGGAATTTTTCCACCAAATCTTTCCTCTCCTTTATCAGCATTAAAGCTACTTGTTTATGCTTTTGTGACATGGCTACTTCCTGTTCCAGTGCGGCGTTCACCTTGTCCAATTCCTTCTTGGCTTTCTTGCTTTGGTTTTTTTCAAACTCAATCTACAATATAAAAAATAAAACTTGTTATTTACTAATACTTAAGTGAAGAGTATATTGTCAGCAGCACCTGTAACTGCTTCCATATTTTGGCCCTAGAACACACTTTTTCAAAGAGTCTGCCAGCATTTAGCTGAATCTCCTTTTATTTTGAGAAAAAGGGGTGCACATATTTAATTGAAGGAGACAATTTTTGGCAGGACATCAAGTCTTGAAGTGAATTCTTTTATTTATTCTTACAACTGCACTACAAGCAACTCATGTTGAAGTCTCAGAATCATTTGCAAAAAAGAGCAACTAATAATCTGTTTTCTCTGGGGATCTCACCCAGTGTCTGTTTTCTCTAATGATCACGTCCATAGACCAGCTGCAGGTTAACCAAATAAATCACCTGTAACTGACCTATAATCAACTGCCAATTACAGCCCTGCTAATGGCTCTCAATAAACAGAGATGATCAGTCACAGGTGTAGCCTCAATTAGTTCAAACTACCGACCCTGGTGCAGAAGGATTTTGACCTCCTTGTCTTTTAGTCAAATAGAGGGATAATTTTAGCCAATTTGAAACAAGAAATTTGAACTGAATCAATAAATATTGGCACAAAACAGTGGAATATTTTCATAGCCAGATTTATAAGAAATCCACTGAACCTGCATGAGTCCAGAGACTTCAGTATTATTATTTTTGAAGTTTTGTTGTTTTTAGTGACTCAGAAAAATGCTCTTTTACAAATAACACAGATTCACTTTTCAGAACTTCTTAATAATTAACATTTTTTTGTATTACTAATAATAACAACACACCACCTTGAAGAATGTTATCAATTCAATTTGTTCAACCTAAATATCAAGTTATTACCATACCTTCTAAAAACTAAAATGATGACAATAAACAACAGCCAACTAAAATCTCCATACTGCAGAAAAAGAACATCTGCTTCACTTCCCTAGAGAAAGTATATAAATCACATCGGACAGTAATCACAGGTAATTTGTGAACATGCAGGTAGAAGTGCACAACCCCAGCTAATACAAGCTCAGTGCCAAGTAAGATACATATCTACATGTACCATGATGGGATGACTGCCAAATCCATCTCACAGAGATGTTTTCTGTACTGAAACCTGTATCAAAATACTACTAGTCAAATCTCAAATCAGAGTATCTTAACTCATGACTGACATAATGTAGTGTTTTTTTCTTAATTTAATCTGGCTTGAAAAATATTTAAACTGCATCAGTGGTTTATGAAAACTCACCTATCTTGTGTATACACTCAAAAGTTCAAAATAGTAAGAGATGACTGTAATAAACCTTCATTTGGTGTGAACTGAATTCAGAAGTATATCAAATCAATGGACAAAGTGGTGTTTAGATTCTGTCTTAATGAAAACCATAAAAAATATTTTTGACTACGTATTTGTGCTAACCGACTGCTGACTTAACCTATAAGAAATACTTGAGAAATTGCTCATAAGCCAAAGAACACTAATTTTCCTGAGCTTGAATACTGGTTCACATCTCAAAATAGCATGTCAGTGGGTAGTTAGATTTCCTGTAAAAATTGAGACAGGCCTGGACTAATGTGTACACATGGATACACGCATATCGGTAATGGTTACACGCATATCGGGGCATTCCCCCCCCCCCCCTCCCCCAAGTTAGAAACATCCACATAGTATATTACATACCACACAAACACATACGCATACAATATATCCACATAGTATCACAAACTATGCAAAGTGAAGATGATGTGCATTTCTTCCGTACGGACTGTAAACATAGCCTTACTCATGTGTTGTTGTAGTAGTAGACCCAGGACCTTCTTACCTTGCTGGCTTATATCCAGGTCATTTTATTTATGTATATATATATATCTGGAGTATATATACACATCTACTTAGTGTTACAGGCAAGGCAAATTAACTGTGACAAGTAAGGAGAGAGATATACAACAGTTCAAGCAAAACTGAGCAGTAATGGGTCATGAAAAGTTGGCATTTTCTTGGAAAGTGTGCAGCGGCGCTGCGAACATTAACCTTAGGTAATAGCATCATGGTGTGGGGCAACAAATATTTTGGCATCAGGCATGATCTTCCTGAAAATTGTTTTTTTTTTTTTTTTTTTAGTAGCTGAGGAAACTCTCTTAACTTTATATACTTATGTTTATTTTGAAAACGGGTAGTGTGGTCTGATCTACCGGTGAATTCAGAATCATTCAGTGCCGAGTCTGGCAGTTGGGTAGGCCTGTCAGAGATAGGGCATAATATCTACACTTCCAACTGCCCTGCGTAAGTGCATTTCTCACCTCATTACGTAACCTTTCTCTCTCTTTTTCCAACATGTATGTGACATCATCTCCCTGTGCTGTGTCTTGTGCATGTTTCCTCTTCTCATCTTCCAGTTCTGACAAAACCTGTGTTATACAAAACTGTTAGTATCCTTTTTCATGTGGAACTTTACTTACAAAATATATACTACTATACAGTAGAAAATATTGAAATACTATACTAGTACTAGATACTTCTTTACATTACTCATCTTTAAGCTGATCAATTATCAATATTCTTGCCCAAGACTGAACTCTGCAATGTTTCTAGCTGTCCTCTTCGCAAAACTGCTACCTGCACCGGATCAACTTTCTACAATTTTGTGCCAATGTGTTGTGCACTGCCATTCTATTTTTCACCTGCATCTGGACACTCTTTTCAAATCAAACTGTTACCAACTAAAAGTTACATTATCAACATCAAACAATGATACCTTATGATATTTCTTCTCCACAAACACCAGCTGTTCTCGCATTTTGATCTGTGCGTTCCGCTGCGTAGATATGAGATTCTCCAGCTGTGCTAGCTGGTTATCGTAAAGGGCTTTCACTGCTTGCTCGTCGAAGGCGTTATCTTTCATGTCGTCTGAATCCCGCTGTAGCGCATAGAATGGATCAGCCAGACCGACCCTACCGTATTTGGCTTGGTACAGTACCTGACGAGCCTTTTCGGCCTGTAATTATAATGAATCCAAATACATTTAAGCATATAATGTATGATTGAAGAAATTTTTTCAAGTTACCATAGCATAATGATATCAAAGTCAAAGCAAACTATAATCATATATAACATAATAATCATAAAATTAAATGTTTATCATTAATCAGGTAGGATTTCTTTCTTGTATAGTATTTTACAAATTTCCCTCTCTTTAAACTTCATCTTTCATTAAAAAACACAAAATGTAATAGAAGATTGCTAATGACATATTTGAACATGTCACAATTCGCACTCAGCAACTGATGTAACCAGCATCCTCCTTCAACATCAATACCATCACAATTATTTTAGACTAATTGTACCAGAGTCAAAACCATTAAGATAAACGGATTTCAACCAACCCTGGAATGACTAATAGTTCTGTGGTTCGAGCACTTTATGGATGTATAATAAGTGTTCATTATATGGATGTGTGGTGCAACAATCTAATATAACCTAAACAGAAAGTCAAGCAGTTATTTTCCGATGTATCCCATCTAGTTTGGTTTGACTAAGACATGAACTAGCTACATACTACAAGAAAGGCTGTGGAACAACAGCACTGTTTACAATTAAGCTGCAAAATGTTACATATTGAATAATTCAAGAAATCAATTTTAGGGGGTTCGATAATTTATGATTTTTTCATAATCTGTTTCGATAATGGAGGAAAAAAAGAATGTCATGTTTCTGTGTCTGAACGTAAAAATATAAACCCAATCTTAATCCTGCAAAAGCTGAACAGGTGTAAAATATGAAGATTTCAGGAGGTAAGGATGCACTAGGAACACCAGAAATTGAGAATGATACTGAAAAGCCACCTAAGGACCAGTGATATACTAAGTTGTATCAGTAAAGTGATGAATCATCAACAGAAAGAGAAGAAAACAACACTGGACAGTCTTCCTCCATGGAAGATCAAAGGCAATATAACTTGCTTAGTGCATTTAGAGTCAAGTCTCTGAAGTGCAATTAACTGAGAGAGAGAGAGAGAAAGAGAGATCATAGGAAGAATAAACAGGTGAAAATTGGTAGACAAACAGACAATTACAGACAGACTTGTAGACTTAAATCCTTTGTTATTCATCGGCCAACATTATATCAGTTATTTGCCATTTATTTGGCTCTGAAACTACTTGTACTTAAATCAACTCATCACACCTTTAAATGTGTTTATCATACATTCAACCATCTTTTCATGTCTTGGGTTATTCTCATCCCCATTTAGTGAAGAAATTGGAAAATATGACTTGGGGTCCAGAGGGCTGCCTAGGCCAACAATATTTTTGGCCCCTAAAAATTCGAAAATTTGCCAAAAAAATCTCACCCTGTTTATATGACAGTAATTTATACAATAAAGTGGCAAGGATCCATTCATTCATTTAGAATTTATCACATGTAAGGCTATGACAGGTAACTTCTTCAAAAAAAAAAAAAAAAAAAAAAAATTAAAAAAAAAAAATTCCATGAATCTCAATTGTACTTGGACTGGACATTATCCAGGTAAGCACATAGCCATTGAGTCTGCGAAATGTATGCCCGCGGCCTGCTGGGCAACTAATGTTCATTAATTGTGCGAAAAAAATCCACCTAACATGTTTTCCAAACAATAAAGCTTGGGCCGTGCTTCATACTTATAAACTTGTGCAGTAGTGATGTTGATCAAGGATAAGCCATGTTGTTATGATTCTCACCCACTAGGAAAGAAAACATGGCTATTACAGTTGTGATAACTAGAATGAAAATAGGTTTTATTTGTGTTCATAGGTCCCAATAGAGCCAATCTGATCTATAAACCATGCAGCAATTCTTATAATGATACAAGTTATCTTCCCATTAGTCCCTGATAGAGAATAATATAATTTGATCCATACCAAAATTGTAAATTCTTACTTATATTTATCTAATACAGCAGTGGTTTACAAATTACAGATACCAACATCTTTTTTTTTTTTTTTTTGGTAAAAGTGAGTTGTTTGAACTTGTGCAACATAGGGCCAGCTTTATTACAATTATTTGATAGACTGAACCTATCATATAGTGAACAAAGAAGAGGAACATATATAATAATATCAGTACATAATGTAATCTATATTCTTTCTCTTTGTATAATTTTTATCAAGTTACATCATATGCCCTTGTACTAAGACATTATAAAAACAATAATTGTTATATCATAACTACTATTATAATTATTTTTATTATGACTACTTTTCCTGTTTGGATCACACCATGCTTTCATCAGCAGCATTGTGCATACATGAACGTACACATACACGAATGCATACACCCAAACATGCACGCACATGCACACACACACACACACTCTAGTATATGCAACTTGTGTTTGTTGGATGAAAACACTTAATAGCCGTTTAACGAGTGCAAGTTGACTCATTCCCATTGCGTGGGCCTATTTGTCATCATATAAGGTCAAATAATGCTATTTACATTTTTTCCCATAAATTCAAGGATGAATACAAATAATGCAGGCAAAGAAATGGAAAAATCAATCTTTTAAAAATATCCTTTAAAGACAACTATAGTAAACTACATTATTCATCATCTTACAGTTAATGCTGCATACATATTATAAAATATTTTACACAGATAAAACTCAAAGCAAGAATTTTCACATTCAATTTTTATCACAGTGAAGTGCAATATCTATCAAGTTAAATGTAGTTTGAAATTTTGATGATTCCAACATAACACAAAGGCCAAACATTATGGACAGCTATTGCTCTGAATTAAGTTATGTGTCACAGCATTAAAATATTTATCTTAGACAATATTTTGGAAAAAATACACCTCAAATTGAGAATCTTTATATTTTTCCTAGGATAATGATCAATACCTATCACACTTTATATGGCTGTGCAGCATTTAAAAAATCCAGTATTTCCTAAATTGTTCAAAGACTGAATTGTCCTAAATCTTATTACAAGACACATTTAGAGACAATGTTCAGTGAAATAAGGAAATAAAAGTGACAATCTTCAAGTCTCACATGTATTTGTTGCATGTCTACAGGCTGTTTCTTGAAAAATGTGTGCCTTGGTGTCTCCATCTTTTACTGAACCTATACCTCATCTAATGGGTCCACTGTATACTACTATATTGTTTTAAAACTTTATCTTGGTTTGAACAGAAAATTTGCTTTCGAAAGTGTTTTTATTCAATAAGATTGCAAATGTTTTGTTTTTTTTAGCAGGAACTTAAACTTTTGATACTCACAGAAACCAAACTGATAAAGTTAAATAAATATTTCAAACCTGATCATCACAAAATTTACATTACAGTTTTTTTTTTTTTTTAATTTACACTGAAGCAAATTAACCTATTACTAAATCTCAGATATGTAAACAATGTGTGCTACATGATAATATCTTTGAACAATTGCCAAAATAATGAATCTGACGAGTGAATGAGACCAAAATAATAACAAGCTGAACACCTGGATAATCACAATATGAGAGGAAAGTATATGTGTGTATGCGGATGGGGAGGGGGGGGGGGGGGACAGACTAGGCATTGGTGTTTAAGCTGCAATGAACAATAATCAAATGACTAGACATTCAGAACATATCCTCTGAGAAAATCTAATGAAATTAACCTTTGAATCAGACTCCCAATCCATCTCCTTATTCAGTTAGTTACATTTCCTTTGAGATCACTTGCTGTAAAGACAGGTGTGTGTGTGTGTGTGTGTGTGTGTGGTGTGTGTGTGTGTGTGTGTGTGTGTAGGGGGGCATGGGTATTTGCGTGTGGCCCAGTCAAGGGGAAAAACACTTAATTATTGTTGAAGATTCCCAAGTCACATGGATCAAGGAGTATTTTCTGTATATTTTTTTTCTGACATCTTTTTCTTACTTCCACTTGAAATATGCTTCTGAATACCAAATTACATTAAAAAACCATGTTGTTTCAGAAGTACAAACATTCATAGGCTTTGTTCAGACTGGGAAAAGTCATCATCAGAAAATTTAAAATCAAACCAGGATTTAGAGATACGAGCAAAATGGACCCTCAATGTAATGCTGCCCTCCACAACAAGGGACACAAACTCCTCTGATAACCCACAGGGGCAGATCCAGAGATATTTTCTGACAGTCTTCCAATTATCTTTGTTGATCCATCCTCCATTTTTGACTGTCTTTTGACAGAAAAAATTAGATACCCGTCAATGTTAACTTTAAAACCTGACTGTCTTCTGGAAGACCCAGAAGATGGCCTTAATCTGCCCCAGACCCAATACTCAATTTTCAATCAAAAATGCTCTTCGTCTGAACAGATGTTGGTTATACTTCAAGATCTCACCAGGCATGCACCAACTGTGGCTTTCTGATTGTTTTTCATTGATTTTGATTTAACTGTCGTTTGTTCAGCAATATTGTTACTTAGTATTCTGAGATGTCTTTTAGTTCAACTCCTCTGTGGATTGGTGATTGATGAATTCAGTGTCCAATATGGAACAACAACAGCAAAATAGATTTGAATTTCTCCATTTCAACTTACCTTGATTAAATTGAAGATGAATCCAAACATCAACTTTTAGAATACTCATAAATCTATGTTGAAGTGTAAATATGTGTGTGCATGCTGGGGAAAAGGGGCTGCAAACATTTTTAAGGAGCATGACAAAGAAATTTTAAAGAATATATTTTTTCATGACTGTTCCACATTAACAGATAACATAAGAGCCCTAGGTGCAATCATGAAGGTCTTTTATTTGCTCCATCTTTACGTCAACTGCACTTTACTGACCCGAAAAAAAATTTCTACCCCAAGATCATCGATGCTATCTTTTTCATCTTTCCTCTTGGCTACAATATGTCCATATATTCTCCAATATCTCACATATCTAACACATTCTTATGCAAATCGAGATTGTGGTTCCAATCGCAGATGTACCAAAGCAGAAAAGAATTTTCTGGGTGAAGGCATATCAAAAACTGGATTACCACCATTTTATCTAACCTAAATGCAAATGTATTTTGTTCTGGCGATATAAAGGTAGTTTACTTACGAGCAAAACTTGCATTCTACACTGCCCATCCTATAAAGGTTAGGTGAAAAAGAAAAAAAAAAAACACACACACACACACACATTCAGGAAAAAGTCACATCCACATTCTTAGAAGGCTGGTACCTAACTGCCTATCAACCAATACAAAGAAATAAATGAATAGATGTAAGTTTAATTGCTTCTGAACTGGCTTATGTCTTAATCCAGTGAATCAACCATTTCATGCCTTTCTACAAATGACTGACCAGCTGAATTTCTAAATAAGCTGAATTGTCTGCAATGTTATTGCTAAATTTAGCCATCTGTTAACTGTCTGGAGGCCACTTACACAGCACTAATGTAATTGACTTGGTAAATTGTATTTCCCTACAGCATCACTCTCTGGACATTATTATAAGCTGTTTAAAAGCTATTTAAATCTTTGCAGATATCTACCTGTGAAGCAAAAACTGGAAAGTGTTCTCATATTCTTGACCAAAAATAACAATGGTTGTGGCTTGTCTTGAATATCATGCTGAAAGCACTGTTGGTGAATCATAACCAACACAGTAGGATAAAAGCCTTGTTTATAATAGCTTGCCAAAAATATTTCTAGATCCAGTTTTTTTTTTCATGCATGCACATCTGTTAGCATGCACTTGTGTTGGAGGGAAGGGAGAAGGAAGCAAATATTCTTTTTAGAGCTTAAATTAAAACATTTCCCTGAAAACTGGCCAAATGACAGAGGTATCAATAATTTAAGAGTGCATTCCCAGAGATTAAGATCGATCCATCCAGATCGACCTAACTCCCTGGGAGTTCACGCTAAATTGCTGTCATGCTAAAGAGTCGGCCATGGTGACTCTTCAACATGACTGCATGACATACAGTTCAAATCTACTAGTAATGTGACAATGAATAATAGAAATCAAACTGGTGTTTAGAACTCATATTTACACAAGGCACGAAGTCAATATGTAAACTGGGTTTAAGGGTGTATTCCCAGAGATTTAGATCGATCCAGAGATTAAGATTTAGATCGACCTAACTCCCAGGGGGTTCAAGCTAAATTGCAGTCAGCCGAGCGCGCACCATAGTTAATTACCCCCTTACAGCTTTCAGTAGGCGGGACAGACGCTTAAGCCGGCTAAGCTGACAGTAATCTAGTGAGACTCCCCACAAGAATAGAGCGATCTAAAATTTATGGAAATGGGGTCTTAGTCTTCAAAAATCTGTCACCATCGGTAAAGGCATTAATCCTCCCAGACCCCAACATGTCAACTTAATGTGGGAAAAGATTTAAGGGTTCTGTTTTCCTCTTCTTGTCTTCTACCTCTGTAAGTCATATATAACTTTTAGCCATATAAATAAAGGATAAATTGGGGGGGGGGGGGGGTTATCAAATATATTTATTTATCAACAGCTAATTTTATGAAGCATTAGAACACAGTATTGCAACTATGTACTCAATATTTTGGTTATAAAGTTAGGAAAAGTACTACATAATGAAATTGACTGACTGAAGGGTAACAAAGCCATTAAAAGGTGGCCTAGTAGGACATGATCAGATAAAAAAACATCTTGATGTGTTTTTCACGCCCCATGACACGGTCATAACTTATCCTGTAGTCTGCTTTATGCATTTTGGTAATATAAATGACACAATATGTTGACCATCAAGATGGAAAAAAAAAACACCAGAAAGGACTTGTGCTGTTGGTCTGGATGCTTTCATACATCAACACTTCAATGGGTTTCATTGAAGACAGAACTAAGGCTTACAATAAAGTGAAAAACTGAGCAAGATTCCATAGGATTTAGAGGAGAGTGGAGCAGAAATATGGCATACCAGTGACTGCTGTGGGGAAACGACAAAAACAGGCAGAACTTATAAATCCAAAGATATCATTCTTGTTGCTTTATTAGTTCTTTTAAGTTACAGTCTCTTGTGCAACAGTACAAATTCAGGTTTGGGGTGTCACTTTTGTGTTGCTTTCTAAAAGGACATTCCAGGGTGCATTGTGTTTCACTGATAAAAAGTCAACCTCATCTCCAAAGATCTTCACTAAAAAGACCTACTAAAAGCCATACTAAAATGTCATACACATTATGGTCTACTTTCCTGCTGTTCACAATGAACTATTTACAATAAAATAAGTCTGCACTGGAAGGATAAAAAAGATACATATCTGAAGAACAACTTATCTTTACGCTAGAATAGACTATTAATATGTATTATTGACAGTCAAACATGTTTATCAGGTGAATTTCAATCGACACTATTACCATTTTACACCAAGCTATTCCTACAAATAATGCACGGGTTCAACACTTAAAGCGAAAATGGTAATTTTTCGACCAAAAATACATACATAACTAAATAGTTTTAACATGATAATCGTTAACCAAGATCTAGACAACAACAGCACAGGAAATGACTGTAGAATACTGGCTTGATTGCCTATGAATCACTCTCTCTGGCCTGTGTCTGGGAAACAGCAGACAACAGTATTGATGTTCCTCACACTCTCTGTCTGTGTATCAAATTCAATAGTCATTATGAAAGCTGGTCCATGACCTGGAGTTTGTCTGCATGCCAGGGTTGGTATATTACCAAAACTGCAACTGAGTTCACTTGGAAATGTTTGTAGTGATTCGTAAACACTGCTTGCTGTGTGTGTGTGTGTGTGTGTGTGTGTGTGTGTGTGAGAGAGAGAGAGAGGAGAAAAAGGAAGAGGGTGCACATGACCCCTAATTCTTATTTTTCAATCAAGTTATATAGAAGTGAAAACCTGTCCTTGAAGTACTCCTATCTTTTCTTTGTTAAGGGTTGAAAACTGAAATGAATCATCCCAAAATAACAACCCTCACATCCTGTCCTATTTTTTGACAATGCACAAAAGTTGCCTCGAGTGAAACCTAAAATAAGTTATCAATCTCTTCTTCATCCCAAAATACAGCCGGATACAGCACTTCAAATTAAATCTTTAGTAAAGATCAAACACTATAGCAGTCTTCCTGTTCCAAGCCTAGTCTTCTTTCACTCATCTTAAAGAATGTTAACTCACCTTCATGGTTGCTATGACAACATCCCTGGCTTGTAACTCCCCCTCCAAGTAACTAAGAAGGCGCAGCATGTCGTTTTTATTTAAGTCCATTTTGGGATGCCTCTGTAATAATAAAAGTCTCAATTTATAATTACTGGTATAAAACCACAAACTGGAAAATGATAAAAGATTCAAATCAAAAATCAACAACAAAGTATTTACTTCTACAAGTTCTTGCTTGACCTACGTTCTCAGATATGCTTAAAAATTACACCTGAGTTTTTTTTTTTTTTTTTATTTAAAACACCCAAATATTTATTATCACTTTATGGATTAGGTTTGGTGAATTCATTAAATCTTCAAGCTGTGATAGGAATGAAGAATATAATGTGACATCTGATATTTCCTGGCATGCATAGAGAGTAAAGTAATTTTCAGTAAATCCTGCTGTACTTCATTTTTTTTCATACACATTGCTCATAAAATGTATCTTAACTAAAAATGTCCGCGCATTGTGCAACATGGCTAAACACAGCCCTTTTTGCTGAAATAAATGATATAAAAAAAGAAAAAAAACAAACATTTCTTCGTACAGAATATAGCTGATATTATCCAAGCTCCAGCTGTTGAAACTCATAGGTCATCTTAACTGCAATAATGTCACTGATAACAGTAGAAGATACACAGACTGTAACAGCTTGCACAATACTTCACATACCACATGTGCTGCATTTGAGTTTTCTGTGCCCAGCATCCTTTGTATTTTATAATATATGATATCACTGTTATTATCAGTCTGTGCTGATAGGCACTAGCCCGAAGCAGTGGGCTAGTGAAAAAAGTTAATACTACAACTATAACACTACAACTTTTAGATCCTGATAGCCTAAAGAGCCAGTAGCTTCAGGTTTTTTGACACAAGCACACCATATTCCCATAATAATAATAAATATCTTTTCAATTATTATATAAGTTTATAAAAGGTATTAAAAACATCACAGATCACACTCTAAAACAGGTTAACTGTTTAATAATAAATTGAATCATGCTCAAAAATTATATATTGATTTGCATTAGGTTTTTCTTGCATAAATAATAAAACAGATAAATAGGTGTTAAGATCCATAGGAAAACAGTCTATGATTGTATGTAATGATTATGTGTGATGTGTACTGTTCTGAAGACAATGACTTGGCAAAGTTACAAAGCAATACAACCCTGTTTGGTCAGATGAACTCCTCCCCTCCCTCTCCATCCCCCCCCCCCCCAACCCTTCCACCTCTGGAACACTCACACTCAAGACAAATCTTATCAATACATTTCAATGAATTTAGAAAATTTTCAGATGAAACAGGTTTTTCTTCTGTCTCAGCTCAGACATAATTAAGCACTGGTCATCCTTCAGGTCAGTCATAACAAAATACATGGACGACATTTAAATTTACACATGGTTCCCTCGTGTACACAGAACGGGAATATTGTGTAAGTAATAGTATAGCAAATTATTTGTTCAACTCACATAAGAAAGTGTACATATGGACAATGTGAGTCGATCTTGTCTATAATGTTGACTTCGCATGATTATCCACAAACTGTATTTAATTTTTGACTTTAAGGGAAGTCGACATAAACAACACATGCTTCAATGAGCATCAAACCTAAACAAGGAAGTTAAACTACGCCAACTCTTCTTTACTCCCACAGTGCCCATTTATATCTTTTTCCTACCTTTAGCGTATTTGATGGCAATTTCCCGACCGACTCGTAGGAAGTCCCATGCCCTGATGCCGAGCTGGGATTTTTGACATTTCTCGACGCCATTTTGAAAAGAATCGAATATGCTATTTCAATCCTTGTTTGCTGCGATCAAAAAGATCGGCACATAATACAAGCGATGTTTATCAATCTATACTCATCTCTCCTACTCATATACACAGTATTTGCACCGCTTAAGTCTCATCTTAGCTATGTAAAACAACAATGAACCAACTAGTGCCCTTGCTAAGCCGAAATAGATCCAGAGAGGTCACGTGACCTTAATTGAAGTGCGGTATTATTAAAGAAATATCTTTATGGTATATATATTCAGTAAGATATCTAAACATAAAAAAGCAGCCAAAAAATTAACTAAATTATATTTATAAATTAACAACAAGATCAATTTATTAAAATGTGATTAGATTCTGATACTATTTAAGACATCTGCGGGACTATCCAAAGGAACCACATCATAAATGCGGTAAAATTGAATAGATATGAGAGCTTACGTCGAAGTACACTCCAAGGTAAATGAATATCAAGTTCACAAATGGTCTTAATTACATTTCATTTATCACTGAACGAGTAGCTTCTCAACCGAAGGGGCGTTAGCAAAGATTCCCCCCCCCCCCCCATCCCCTGTCGATGAAAGTGAAAGTGATCTATGGAACTTGGAAATGTGTCAGAGGTACCGTATAAACCGTTTCGTGCAATACCAAGGATTCACGCTTTACTTGGTACTGTATTTGACCAAAAGTTCGGTTAGCTCAGTTTAGCTGCATTTGTTAAATGCAAAATGAATACATATTTATATTTGGTGGCGTAAGCGTTTACAAATTATTCATAATGTGCATACCAAATACAGGGAGTTCATAATGTGATTTTGTAATTTGGTCATTGATTTACAGGGATACTACCAGTGCCACCCAGGCAAACCCAGCAAACCAACCCAAATATTTTGTTAACCATCCAGCTGTCTGTGGAAATATGGGACTGGATAGCAAGATGGGTCTCTGGGCAAAGCCAATGTGCATCATGGGGACTGTATCATTAACCTTTCCCTCGTACGTCATCACACCCTGGCGATGTGATGTACGTGTATGTACTAATAGTAAATAGTGTAAACAAGATTTTTTCTCTCTATTGTGTGTCTCTGTGACACACTCCAGATACCAACTACCAGTAAACTTTTTCCATATAATTGCCTTTTAGTAAAGTTACACGTGATTGAATGTGGTACTACTGTACGTAGTAGTTGTACCAGTGCATGTATACTGCATTTAGACACGCTCGGCTGTCACCTTGATTGGAAAGTAAACGATTGTCGTAAAATCGCTAAATGATATTAAAACCGGGTGCATAAACTTGAAAACCACCTACAACAACCTTGGACTACCACATTAATCCAATACAATGCAAAAATAAACTTAACCACTTGTTATAGTTTATTTTTGCATTGTATTGGATTAATGTGGTAGTTCAAGGTTGTTGTAGGTGGTTTTCAAGTTTATGCACCCGGTTTTAATATCATTTAGCGATTTTACGACAATCGTTTACTATCCAATCAAGGTGACAGCCGAGCGTGCATTTAGATATTTGAAATTGAAAGAGTGTATTCAAAGTGTTTTATTTATTTATTTATTTATTTATTTATTTATATTTGTTTGTTATTCACATTTCTAAAGTCATTAATATCATGTCCAAATTGATCTAATAATTTTTAGGCAAGAATGACATTTATATTATTTTTTAAATCTCTTTTAGGGTTTGCAAGTTATCTTTTATCATTATGATACATATTATTATTATTATTATTATTAAGTGGCCTTCAACAAATGTATATTTTTTTCATTTGTTTAATTGTTTGCTTATCTATCAATTTTATATATTTATGTGTGTGTTTATTTATAAATGAATACAATCATATGTTACACCAGGTTTTTTCAGCTAGGTTGATCAGACTTATTATCACACTCCCAAACCTTGGTTTAAATTAAGAACAATATACTCGTTTTAGTGATGAGGCTGTTGTGTACATGTACTAGTACTGTACTTATATGTTAATCAAACCTTTTTATTAAATATGATTGTGTATCAAGTAACTCATTATTTATAGCTATGGTACCTTAAAGTTTGTTATTCTCAAACTTGAAGTAAGCATGTAAACCAGACATAAAAAGTGCTGATAATTTCCTGCTCTGCTTATTTCAGAATATCAGTTTATTACAGAATTGCATGCCTGACTTGCTTTCTACTTAAATTATATTATGAAATGAATAAAATGGACTGTGCTAATATTATTAGCACAGTTCATTCCAATACATTTGTTTAAATAGAATCCATGCTGGCAAATTGCAAAGTTATCATGCAGCATTGATTTTTTTTTGGATCTGAAAATAACTTTATGTGGACATAGCACAGTTGAAAGGATTCTATTCAGTGTTGTTAATTGTGTTATATGTGTGTATATTTGTATGCATGCGTGTAGTATATACTAATAAGTACATGTATGTAGACAGTTATACGTGCAAGTGTTTTTGCTTATGTGTACGGTATATGCCCATGTTTCAGTGAATGCGGCAGAAATTTAGGATGAGAAAAATGTAAATATTGGAAGGTAGAGAATCAATTAAGCTTATAGAGAAAAAGACTGGCCATCAGAATGGGATCATTATGTGTAAACAAGGCAGGCATTGTACTGAAGCAGTGAGATCAATATAATAAAATTAAGTCTAAATTTTGTTGTAACCACACATACATGTAAGTGCAAAATTAGACCGGTGAATGCTTTTGAAATATAGATCTAGATCTGCTTGATGGCTCATTCTTTTCAATGGGGAAATTGTGAATTTTATACAGACCCTGTACTTTTCTAAATTCATAAATAAAAACATTCCTATTGAGTGGAAAACAACAAAACTGAAAAGCAGGCTACCAAATAGTATTGTTCTACTCTGTACAGCAAACTGTACCACAAATGCTTCACAGAAGTCTATTTATAATGATTCTAAAATTACCGGTATGAATCTGTATTACAGATTGAAAAGATCAAGTAATTAGTGTTTTATACTGTGTAAATTTTGATGATAACATAATAATGTCTATCATTATCAACACTGGTGTGGTTGATATGGACTATCATTTTTTTATGCAGTAAAAGGCCCATTATAAAAGAATTGATCAGAAAATTGAACATGGTTATGAAACAACGCGTAATAAAAAATATTCTTGTCTAGGAGTGATTATAGTCCTTTTAGGTCTCTGAGTGGTTAAGATTGCTGGCCTGTGAGACAAAAATTTGCTCAGTTTAAGTGGCAAATCAATTTATTTTCTTTGTGTATGAATTAAGTGGCTGTCAGCAGTCTTTTTGATGAAGACAAAAGATGTAATCAGAAGAAACAATAAATTATTTCTTGCACTACATATAGCTGGTAAACCTATAGTATGGATGCTGGCATCATTAGAAATTGATGGAAATATATTGCATCTGAGAAACAAGGGACCAGTAAGTGAAATATTTGGCAATTGTAAATAACTAAAGGAAGTTGTTAAAGAGATTGCAAGTAATCAGAAAAGGGAATAAAAAAGATATAATAATAAAAAAAAATTAATGGAAAGTGAATTATTATACAATCAGCACAATGCTAACATATAGTATATACTTGTTCATGAGGTAATACAAGGAAAATGTGTGTATTCACATTTGTCATATTTTACAAGCACGGTCAAGGTTCTTACTAGTACTTATATTTGGTGGGGAAACCCATACATGTATTACCACTCAAGCTCCCAAACCAGTTTTTGTTTCATTTAACTTAAAGGTTTCATTTTAATACATTAAATGCTCAGTTGTGATCTTTGAAGCCATGGAACTAAGTCAATCAGTTTAACGCATTCTATTTTGTGTTTGCATTTAGTTCTTTTTTTTTTATACAGTAGACAAGAAACCACTATTAAAAAAGAAGCATACTTTTTCCATGCACTAGTTGGACAAATACAAAAGATAATTGTAATATATACATAAAAGTACTTATTCAGTTTTAAAGTTTCTGGTTACCTTTACACTTTCCCTTGCAGATTTACGCGTGCTCTTGACGTCACTGCAGCTGGACGACATTGATATCACGGCCTCCGTCTGCTGTGGAGAAGGCCTCTGACACATATTGGCTCCGTAGTGCTTCAAACACGACATTATCCAAGACGTAGGAGATAGCAGCATTGTCTAGGTACGTGATAAGTAAGTTGGTGGTATTGTTGCTAACCCCATATGACCATTACTCATCCTGACCTTCAAGGCAACCACCTGTACAAAAGACAACCGACTCATGAAGCAGTTTTTCTAGGAAATTCTGGCTCCCATCTGCAAATGCAGATCTGCCCACGTGTGAAATAAATCTGAAATATTGTCACCATCAGCAGTTGATTTTTTAACTCGTTCTCATACCAATGATTGCCCAGTGTATGTAGATTGCATGTACATACATGATGCTTACATGTATTTGCTAGTATTTTCTGTACATTGTATTCTCTTGCAGAATATGTGTATTCCTTATCAACATACTGTCACGTTGTACGTTGAATGACTCGTCAAATGGCCCTGGAACAATTATGCCTTCTGAAGAACTTGCTGAATTTTTGGTGAATTTTCTCTTGTAATGAATATCCCATCCACATACATGTAAATATATCCACATTGACTGAGTGAAATTGATTATGAGACTAGCAGGTCTTTGAGAGAAGATGAGTCATCGTGTATATTTCATGTTGATTTCATAGGAAAAAGAAATTCGTGAAAGAACCTACGCAACTCGTGGGTGGCTGAGATGTGGTGACAACCCACAGATATTTGAGGTGTTAATATTTAAATTCTTATATATAACCCAGCATTTTTGTTTCCCAATGCCGCAGCTCCCCCCCCCCCCCTTTTTTTTTTTTTTTGCCTCCAATTAATGTTGGGTTTATGCAGCGCTCATGTTTGTGTACAATTAGCACACTTTAGTCTACTGATTTTCTTTGGTTTCTGTATTGTTAACATCTTAACATACTTATCAGTAGATCTGAATGTTTTGTTAACTGCAAGCAACACTGACAGCCTCTATGATTCAAATTACTTTCATTCTTTTAGTACTTAAAGCGTGTCTCAGAAGAAAAAGAACAGAGAGCATACATGTAATAACTGCGCTTTTGATCTATATATTGAGTGGTTTCGCATGGATGAATCCGTCACATTATGAATATGTAGCATATAATGCATTCCCATCTGTTCTGAGGAACATGCTTTTGTTATTGCTGTGTGTTCAGATATGAATGTATGCATGAGTCATATTTGGTGTGCTTTGGTTAATTATAATTGGTAGACTTGACACTTAATTGACCTAGGTTATGGATGACAAGTTTTGAAGGATAATATTTCTGTTTGATGATGAAGATGCAGTTAATTTTTATTGCTCTCTCTCTCTCTCTCTCTCTCCACACACACATCCAATAATAATCCTTATGTGTTAATAGATTGGTATAGCATCAATAAGTATAGCACTGTATTGGTGCACATGCACCTCACTTCTGTTGTCAAATCATACTGAATAAAAGATAAAAAGGGTTCTCAGAATGCATTGTCGGGGTTGTCTGCAGGCAGAAAAATGATTTTTACTTCGGTGAGATTCTGCCTGCTGGGGGTCATAATTCTCAGAATACAGCTCTTATTAAAAGGAATTTCTTTTGTTCATCATTCGCCACCTGTTTCTGAACAGAGACTGCAGATTTGAAGGATAAATTTTTCTACATCTTATTGGAAGTGATATTATGAGATTGAAAAGAATATTTATGAACACTGACTTGGATTTATACCAGGTCAAGAAAAAAAGACTTACTAGTATATACATTTTTATATTACCCACAGATAGTTATTATTTTTCATAATTCTGTTTAGAATGTGCACTTATTTATTTATTTATTTATTTTTTTTTTTATTTTCTTAAAAAGGATAGATAGTATTATTTCAATGTGTGATTAATTCAAAAGTGTAAAGGGAAAATCATGAGAAATGGATCAATACCCATTTCATAGAATATAATTTTGTATGTTTAAATATTTATATTGCTTTAATTCACATACCCCATATACCAGCATTAAAATTGAATTCAATTTGCTTTTATTGTTTGGAAAATGGAAATAAGCCTGTTTATTTGACAAATGCATGTATACTTCATTCAAGCAGCAATAAAAGTCTTTTTCATTGGCAATGTATTAGTATACAATTGGAAGAAGCCTACATAAGCATTGATTTGTGGATGTGTTAATTGTCTCTGTCAATCAATAAAAGGAGATTTAAATGGAAGCCACTATATGGGGTTTCATTTCATATATCTCATGGAAAGGATTCTTAAACTGATAGCAAATGAAATCAATATGAACGTGGCCTAACTTAAATTTTTAGAGAACATGAACATGTTTTTGTGGACCCAAGCATCCGGAGTCTTCTCGGTAACTCCCTAGAGGAAATATCTGTTTCCAGGAATCTTAAGACAACATTTGTTGTTTAACTAAATGCCACTGGGATCAGATGACGGGTGATAATTGAAAATAAACACGGTCTCTATAGCACAGTTGTCAACCCCCATACATTGCTGTTATTGCTTGTGGTCACAATATTGATTTTGAAGTGAATGTCAAACAAGTTTACCATTAATAATGATTTAAACACAAGGGGAGTTGTTTTCACATATATAGGTATGATTGAACAATGGTTCTGCCTTTATTTATGTACTGTGTGTGCTGTAAATGATATAAAATTTATGCCAAATAATCTCCCAATGCAAGAACGTGGTGCTCTCTTGACAAAAATAAAATAGCTGTTCCGTTAATAGTTTATGTTCCAACTTCCAAAGTAAGTGATTATCATCACTAAAACATTGCAAAAAAAAGTTTTCTATTGTTGTGAACCACCAGAAGAGTTGGTTTCAAAGGCCTGTTCACAACCAGACTAACTTGCACCAGTCTAAATGACATCACCAGATGTCAAGATAGGACCGACCCCCTGAGATGATTTTGAAAATTGAAATCCCACTTGATTACAGTTAAATAAGACCATTTATGGTCTGAGTTGATTTAATGGATAATTAAAACATCCAAGACACCCTTAAATGAGGCTGTTGTTATTGTGTGATGTTATATGAGACTAGAAAATATACAGGAATATTGCATGAGATAGATGAAACTCTATACTGGTGCAGTGGGAGTGTCTCCTTAGAAAACAATAGAAAGGTTACATTTAAAAACAGATTATGAATCAACAGAAACATAGAGAAAATAACAAAAATATACTTGTGGTTAAATTCTGTTAGCTTTTATTCTTTGCTGCACTGCACTAGATTCTTTTCAATGAAACATTATTCTGTCGTTATTTCTTTTGCAGTAATCTTTCAAATCCTGCAAAATCTTGCTCGATTTTATACTACAAGTGTCCTAATGCCCCTTATATTTTATTTTATTTTATTTTTGTTAATTTTTTATTTATTTATTATTATATTTTTACGTGGATGTTATGTAACAGAATTGCATACATGATGCATTTTAGGGATGATTTTGTTTAGCAGCAACAAATGTATGGATTAAGCAAGTAAATCAACCTATTTCTATAACAGAATTCTGCCACTGGAAAGTGGGTATGCTGGCGTCAGCTTGGGGCAGCCTACAAACATATGAAAGGATTTTCTATGCTGGGCAACCTCTTATCTTGCTTTATTTTTTATTTCAGCCTCAAGTATCAGCTATTTCCAGACAAGTCTTAGATGCTTGGAAGAAGAGGAAAAGGAGTTCTCAACTTACAAAAGATGATAAATTCCAACTACGGATTACATTAATTATATATTTCTGTGGTCTGATGTAAAGTAAGGGTGTGTTTTTCAGTGGTATGGGTACACCTGTTCTGTGTTCCAATCTGGAGGAACCTGGTAACATTTTCATTGGTGATGGAACATCAGCAAACCTTGATAGAGCTTAGTATTTGGCATTACACGAGGACTCCCTCTTGGAAAACCCCATGGTTCAGCTTTCCATGGTACTGGAACCTATATTGTGCATCAGCACGGCTTTTTGAAAAAAAACTTGGTACAGCTTTATGGGGTATATAAGCACTAGAACGTCAGCATTCCTTGGAAAAAAACTTGGTTCTGCTCTCCATGGCATTGGCAAATATGGAAAAAAAAATTCATCTGGCTTTACAAAAGGCCTTTTACGTTAAAACTGACCCATGTGATGCAAGCTTTCATCTGGGCACCTTAAACATGCATACGAAAGTTTTTTTGTTTTTTTTTTATTGTTAATGCTCATTTTATTATAGTATTTTTATTTTGTTCTTTTGGTATTAATATTTTTAATTTTTGTAAGATGAATTAAACTGTATATGGAATATGCCACATATGAATTAAATATTTTTCCATTTAAATAATAATTATTTTTATTACTTTTATTGGGTCGATAGAGGAGTTGATGACGTTATTTCTCTTCCCACGCGTGACTATTGCTAGCTTGTTAACAGTATTCACTCCTCTAACACAATCGTCGTCACTGTGTCAATAGTAACACCCATTTTCTCACAGTGGATGGGTTATGTATGAGGCGTCAGTCAATATGGTGTGAAGTAAATGTATATAGTTAATAACCAATTTCCAAATGAAGGAAAGAGTGATGGGGTTTTCCAGAGGTTACAGGATCGAACATACGTAGAATTGTTCGCAAACGAGCAAAAACGATTTCTCAAACTTATACGCGATAAATACGGAAAGTTTTCAAAGGGAGGTGGAGGAAAGAAAAGAAGATTTATGTCAAAAAATGGGTACTCTCAAAAGACACAACAGTATACTTATTCAAATATTTCGCTTAGTCAAAGCGCTTCTAGTGTTATTGCCTCACACTAGGAGACAAGGTAACAAATCAAGCAAGCTGGACATAAGGCACTAGACGGAGAGGAAGTTTATTAAAGGTGCCACAATACGTGTAAAAGAGGGGAAATTACGGTTTGTCACCTGGTAATAAGACAGCGCATGTCGCGACCCCGTCCATTACATGTCTCACCTGTCTTTCAGCAAATTTTGTGACAATCTACATTGCTAAAAATAAGCAATGCGTGTACGGGTAGTATACATTTTTAAAAATAAAATATAGCACATGTCGGACCAAAATCTAGTTTATATGCTACCATATGGTGTCGCGAATCAGGCCTGTGGTCAGCGATATAGGGGTTCTTTTTACAACCTGATATACAGAACAGAATCAAGATCTAATCTAGATTCAGAGCGGACCTTTCCGGCCAAAATGGTGGTTCTTTTGAACCCCACTTGCCCAAGGGCCTGCGAACTGCAGTATACATGTAATTACAAAGTTATGCCTTAACATTTGCATTTTTTACTAAAAGAGTGCAGTACGTAGCATATGCGTTTTGTTCTAGAATAAAACAACTGTAGGACCAGAACGAAAGTCATTTTACCCTTAATTTTATGAAATAGACCCACTATCCCCGCACAAGTATACCACTACAAATTTATCCAAAGTAAAATTGACTCAGTCATTTTTTTATTTTTACGACCTGAATGTAGACCCGGGCCGAAATCAGTCCTGGTATAACTTCCTGTCTGAACGCGCCCATTGAGAACGCAACCCGCTGGACCCCTAAACCTGTCGGCCCGGTTCTTAATCACCATCTCGGCTACAAGACGGTAAAACAATTTCATTAAAAGGAGCACCGCGAGACAAGCTTACCAAAGTGTATATCAAAGACATGCATAGTTGAAGCTACAGGCAGTATACATCGTGTTTAATATAGCGCCTCATTGCCGTGTTGAATTAGTACCAATAGGCTGAGGGCTTATTACATGTCAGGTGCAGACGGTGTCACTACTATGGCCCCATCGACATTGGGATATTGGAGAATCCGGGGGGTAGGTATGATAGTTGTCAGTTCTGTAAGTACATATTGTATTCTTTCACTCGTGTTTGGCCATTGATAAAATCCATCCTCATCGTCTTCGCGTGGTTAAGCATGACGTAGCATGTTGTTAATAATATGACAAGGTATGCTTTCAGCCTCATTGTTATGATTGATTTTGAGCAATGTAATGACTAATGTTGTCAGTATTGTTCACTTTCCATGTTCCTTTTTACTGAGCGGTACAGTTTTCTGTATCGTTCCAGTTTGACCGGCCCTTACGTGCAATTTCGATGCCAGGGGTTTTACTACATTTCACAAGCCCCAATACTCCAATCAAAACGCACCCGTTTAACTGGTCATGTCGAGCACGGAGGGGGAGGGGGGGGGGGCTCAGTCTAGGTGACTCTCTTACGTAATAGCCAAGTTTAAGTCGTCAATCTTTCAGACTAGTGCGATATAGAAAATTGTACCGCTCATTGCTTAAAGGGCCCAAGTTTCAACCATCTTGATTATACTTCTCAGTTTATGAACCGTTTCACTTTTTTCTAGTCTACGTCTGGTTGTCATTATTATTATCAGAGTTAGCATTATAACAACCCATATCGCAGTTTTTTCACTTTTTTTCTAGTCTACATCTCTTTGTCATTATCAGAGTTAGCTCACCAGCATTACAACAACCCATATCGCAGTTGCCTACAGTAATGGTTGCTCGAAGAAATCATATCAGAAATGGAAAACCATTCCATTGCCCTTTGATTATACTGCCTCTGTCGCTCACTGTTCTTAAAAATATTGTTTCAGTTGGCCCAACCCATCAGATTGCTGTTACAATACGTGGGAGAGGATTATGAGGAAAAACTTTACGATTTTGGACCAGGTAATATTTTGTCTACCCTCCCCATCTCTCTCTCTCTTTCTCTCTCTCTCTCATTTCTATTTTATATTCATTGCATTTTGCTCGACGCATTAGTATCTTACAAAACATATCGAATTACGGACTGAAGCCATCCTTCACGTATCTTTTATGCGAAAGTAATCAGCAATAAGTCACGCTGAACGACCTTCGAAATTCAAATCACGGTACGGGTTTTCATATACATTTACCTGAGCGAACGAGTTTCAACTTTCCCATATAGACCTATGATAAAAGTGTCCTCGTCTATAATTACGTATTTTTATTCCCTCCCCCCCCCCCCCCCCCACTCCTAAGCAAAATCCTGTATCCGTCAGTGATGTGTGAAGTTGATACACTACCATTATGTAAAGAGGTCGATAGTCACAAAGCTATAAACTGGCGTTTAGCTTTTTTTATTGAAAGCTTAGCTGAAGTGCGGGTTAAAATGATCCATATAAACGACCTGAACGTATGGTAACGTCCGTGTTAATTCGATCACAATCCCAAGATTCCGACAAATTTGAACTCGGAGGTGTCTCAGTAATTATTATATATATTTATTAAGACAGGCTAATTTTATATAACTGTATAAGCTGACATGAGTGTAGACCAGGCATCCAGCTTGTTTAATACCATTTTTAAGTTTAATAAAAAGTTTAATAAAAAATTTTGATATTAATTGAAATCATTCGTTTCAAGGTTATGCGCGAATTGAAGGGGAAGCTAAGTAGAATGCGTCATTGGATCACTAGGAGAAATGGTGGCTACACATTTGTAGTTGTGTAATGCATTTTCTCTTGAAATTTTTCTCTTTCATTTGTAGTTACAAACTACTTTAGATAAAAAATAAACCTTTGTTTTTTTTTCTATTTAAAAATTTAAGTGATGGCAAAATCTCTCTGCCTCTTCTCTGTGAGTACTTCTCTAGCTAGTCCAAACCCATCTGGGCGGAAAAGCAGATTTTTGGCACATGAGATTCATAGCCGACCAAGAGACATTTTAGAACCTTAATGATCAGAATCATAATTAATACAGCAACAAGTTTAGTTGTGATGGGTATATCGATATAGCTTAATTAGTATTTACTGGGATAGTTTGACGTCACAAACACCTAATCATCCGATGTTAGCCGAATGGTCTGAATCTCCTAAGTGAGACAACCTAATATACGTGTACAACGCCAGAACTGCAGCTGCATACAGTAGTAATATATATGTGTAAAGCACACTCCAACGTATAATTGGTTTTACTTAAAAAAGTGACATTTTAGACATACGTATGTCGTATTTACAGCTTTTAGGCGGGGTTTATTTCCTAAAACATCCAAAAATACTAGTAAGATATTGGGTAAATATTACCTGTACATGTTGCACGGTAGAGCACTTTCAGAGAGCAATCTTTATTTTGATCTTTTAATACAAAATTTTGCTAAACTCTTCAGAAACAGATATAGCGCGTGAAGCTAATATTGGCTGGCAGAAAAAAGTGGCGATAAGTCTTTTAAAAACATCATTTACTAGTATATCCAGTTCACCCTGCAAACTATTTGCTGACTCAAACTTTTTATTTAGTATTAGCAGAATGGTTTTCATGAAGAGATACCGGTGTGTAAAGTGCACCCGTTTTTAACTGCTATTAAGTTATTCCAAAGTTACAGCAAAGTGTCGACTCTCCCTGCAGACTTCGTTTTTCACTTGCACTGACCTGACGTGTGTTAGAACTTTAAAGTTGAAGGATGAAGAGAAATGAGATACGTCTTGTCTCGCAGCGGTCCTACCTCCGGATGTGCCTGTGTTAGCACGAGTCATTTGAATGTGTCACCTTATGTCGCAGACGTCCCCATCGTAGCCTTCGCTTCTTCAGTATTTATGGCACTACGTCAACCGGTCGGTGGGTTTGACGATCATAATAACGAACTCGCAAACATTAAAGGGAGAACAATTCTTCGTATGAGATCTGTACTTCACAATAAAAACATTGTAAACAACTCATAGAAATACAATATATTCTATTTTACCACAAAAATGGCAGTTAAAACAATTATTCTGAAATCTGTGCTTGTCTTCGGACCATGTGACCTCCATAGATGGCTATACTATGTAATAATCTCTTAAGAGATTATAACAAAAAAAATCTTTCTAGAAAAAAAACAGGGACTAACTTTGAATGTAGAAATGGATTCACTAACCATTGGTTAGTATGGGGAAATTATTGTTTACCCCAGGAAAATTCATTTTTTGCCAAAATGAACAGTTCCCTTAAAAATGGCGAGCCTGTCCTCTGAAGTGGGTACGCTGCGCAATAACGTCGCAATATTCTCGGTATTATCGCGCATATGCAAACTAAACTTCTTTGCCCTATTACTGTACCATGAGCTCTCTGTGGAGCTTTCGGATTTTAGTAGCTGTGAGTATCAATTTTAATGATCCTGCATGTGTGATAACACTTTATTTTTTCCTTTTCAGAACCTTCATATGACCGTGAGATATGGTATCTTCACAAACACAGCCTAGGACTGGCTTTTCCTAACGTGAGTTGTGAATATAAAGTCTTTATAATAATTATTTTAAAAAAAGCGAACAAAAAGGTATTGTCAGCGAGGCTCACATTTTGTGTAATATTTGCATAATATGGACTTGCCCCATTATTTTAGCTTTATACCATAGTGCCGTCCGATATGGAAAGAAATGAACAGTATTTATCTTTCACTGAAGCAGACCAAATGTTTGATCTGAAAGTTTAGACCAATATTTTGGAGTAAAGTTCTTTATGAAATAGTCCCAGGTGCCTCTCAATACACCTCGTGATTCCGAATTCACTAGAAAGTAACCGCTAAACCAGTTTGACACTGGGGATTAAAGCAGATGTACAGTGTATTAACCATAAAACGGCGTAATTAAAAGTTTTCCTTCCGGGATATTCCCAGCGAGTGGAATTTTCCCTGTCCATTTTGCTAATGGCTGAATTTGATGTTGTCAAGATCTAGATCCTGCGGAATGAAACCATTTGGCCACAACTCCATCCACTCGGATAAACAGGTTAGATGACTACCAAAAAGCATTTGATTATGAATTAAAACCATCGAAAATCTGATGGACTGTCTGTTATCATAAACAATAATAATAAACGAACAAATAAATACATAAATAAAAAAAAATATGTATTTTCCGTTTTAATAGCGAGAATAAGATACTGAAGAGAATTGTAAGCCTGTATGAAAAATGTTTACTTGAATATTTACACAGTTAAAATTCACTTTTAAAGTTAAAGAAATTTGTACCATATGTTAAATCCAGTTTCTGAATTTTTAGAGATGCACAGTGGTAAACAGTTCTACTAAAACAGCAGGCCCGTAGCCAGTGGGGGTTCGGGGGGTTGCAGGGAAAAGGTCCACTCTGGGTAAAATTTGATCTAGGTACATGAAGTTTTTATGGGAAAAGGTCCACTTTTTTAGAAAAAGAACCCCCCTTTTGAAATTGCTGGCTACGGGCCTGAACAGCCATAATAATATACAGTTTGTGAGGGAGTGAGGGAATGAGTTATGATACCGAAGGGATTTCAGGAATGTCTGTTGCTGAAAAGACTATTGAAAAGTGTTCAATCCTCTTCAAAGGGGAAATCAAAGTCGAAATCCCCCACAGGAGCGTCCCACTCCGGCATGTCTTCCTCGGCCTCGTTCTCTTCTCTGGGCATGTCCAATGCCAACATGCCATCTTCCCCATTTTCGAGCATCTCCTCGGCCATCATGCCGCCATCTTCCACGTCCTCACTGGGGACGTCCCACTGAAGCAGCCCGTTGACGTCTGCCGCATCGTCATCTGGCATGTCCCAAGGCACAAGATCACAGTTGTTTTCGCCAGTGCCGGGAGTTAAGCCGTGCGCTGCCTCTTGTGTGGTTGTGTGAGTTTGGCGGTGCGCCGCAGCTTGGAGGCACCTTACCCGCTCTATGTCCTTCAGGACAGATTCCTTGAAGAGAGAAAAATACGGAAAAATATCCTGAATGAAAAAAATCCGACATAAGACCAGATGTTTCTGTGTAAAATTTTAAAGTTTTACATACTGTAGGTCACTGCAAATGTTTGTTTTTTGTATGTTAATTTTAATTTACACTACGGAGTAATAAGACATGTTGACAAGTGCCATGCGTGAATTACTAGAAGTTTTATATAGCCAGAATGCTTTAGTCGCTGGTGACGGCAGAAACTCCAAAACCTGCGTACAATCTATACTGATATAACTGGATCATTTGAAAATTGAACACGAGATTTTCGTTTTTGAAATGTGCGCCCAGACACGGAAAATAATTATCAAATAATGAAAAAAATAAATAAATAAATTTAAAATAAAAGAATTAAAAGAAAAGTACATGAATTGAAAAAAAGGAAGTCAGTACCTGCACAAAAGCAAGAAGAGGAGAGGACCTGCGGTCCATGGGAAACACGTTAGTGTGATATTCAGCAAGCCAACTGAGAATAAAAGCAAATAAATAAATAAATTCATAAATAAATAAATAAATAAATAAATAAATAAATAAATAAAGCAGAACAGAAGTCAAATTCAACGTAAGTAAACAAAGACTGAACAGAATGGACAAATGAGAAAAAAAAACAAATTTGCACTTAATTTTTCAAACTAAAGAAGTCTTACCGAAGGCGCAATATGTCCTTCACGTCCTGAACTCTGTTGACTTTATCACTAGAAATATGAGATTGATAAAAATCGCAATTAAAATGTTTCATATGTACTAGCTTGTTTTAATTTGATTGATAAAAGTTCATGTATTTGTCTCTGAAAAGACACCTATCGATTACAGAATTTCTGCATAATCAAATCTCAAGCTATTGCTGTATAATCAGTTTGTGTGTGTATATCTTCGGGATGCATTAATTAATGGTCAGATAGACGATCAAAGGGAAATAGTGAAGTAGAAAACTACTCACCAGATCAAGTTCTCAGCAAACTCCCGGAATGTCGGTTCTGCATAGTCGGCATGGAGGATATTTCCAGCCAGGATTTTCACTTTAATGGCTGCTCTGCCGTGTGGCTCGTTGTACCAAAGAGGGTGTCTGGAGAGGGAAATCGACGTTATAAAAAATTGGAGACTCTTCTATTTAGATTTAAGCAAATGAAATTTCACTTATTCAAAATACCAGTTCATTCAGCCCACTACAAGAGATATCTTTTGCACTGCATGTCTGAACTCTTAATAAATGTTGCTCCAAAAGCAATTGGCGAATTTTGGACTAAAATGTAAAACATTTGCCCATGTTAAGATTGAAATTCAGGTGAAATAGGTATTATTTATTTATTTATTTATTTATTTATTTATTTATTTATTTTTAGAATAGAAATAACATAAACTAATTCTACATAGGGGAATGAGGAAAGATATATTTAAAATTTTCATAACCATGGACAACATAATAATATTCCAAATGAACACAGTTTTAGTGATTATTTTTTTTAATTACTGCGATTATATTATTATTATTATTATTCACCTGCCAGTGTACAACTCGAAGATCATTACGCCGAGAGCGAAATAGTCAGCCTGAACGGAAGCGGAAGTGCGCATTAGAATTTCAGGGGCGAGGTTCTTGGTGATAGTGTAAGCTACCATCCTCGGCCCCCAGCTACTCTCTCCGCTCTCGTCACAGCGGTGGGCGGATCCCAAATCACACTGAAAAGTAAAGTGAATAAAAATATATGAACGTGGACGAATGAATAAAACACTGCACAAGTACTAACGTGTTGCATGGTCTATGCAGTGTTTTTGTTTGTTTCACTTTGCAATACAAAAATAAATGGAAAGTCGCAAGTAAAATGCTTAGAATGCGCATCAAATACATCATTGGCAGTCCTAATATTTATGAATTTCTGTCACTTTTTTAGATTTACCACTGTGTGTACCATTGTATGCAGCTTCCGTTTTAAAACGTTATTATGCGTTGTATTGCGCTTTACAGTTGTATTTATGAAACTTTATTTTGTGAAGCGTGAAACTTAAAATTTCGCTTTTACTGATATTACTGTAGCTCACCACTTTTGGGATGCCATTCCGGTTTATCAGGATATTATTCAGCTTAATATCAAAATGAATGAGTTTTTTATTCCTCATGAACTGCAGGGCTATACAGACTGACACAGTAATGAACTTGACAGCCCTTGGCTCTAGGATGCCGCTGAAAAATAGGAACGAAAAATGAAAAGAAAAATAGACAGCCGATTCGTATTTCTTTTATATCTTATCTTTTGTGTGATTTTAAAATGATGGATTAATCTGGTATCATTACAGTATTTTAAACGGGAGTCAGAAACATGGTCTATGTACAAATTGAATTAGAATAATGAATGAAAAATAAGTAGTTTTTTTTTTTTTATAGAAATAACCAACATCCGCATGAAACCAGCACGGAAGGACGAAAATATGAAATTGGACATAAAAAGTCAAATACAGTTAAAACGAATCCGTATGTTTTTTTAAAATACAAGCAGGAAATTAAAAATAAAAAATAATCAATGAATAAAACTTACTGATAATCGGTTACACGCTGCAAGTCAAGCGGGCAAAGTTCTGTCAAGACGACAGGTAACCCAGGCTTTACTTCAAATGAATGATGCAAACTAAAATAGCAATGAAAAGATAGCATGAATATGAAATAATGACTGATGATGAAAGACGGCGACTTCCATCATTCAAGGTTGGACACTTAACATGTACATGAATATTCATGAATAAAATATAGGAAAATGAAGGAATGAAATTTAAAAAAAACATCAAGAGGCAAACGTAATTTGGCGTAAGAAGAATCAAAGTAATAAATAACTTATTTATAAGAATAAGCAAAAAATAAATAAATAAATAAACAAATAAAAAAATAGTTACCGCAAAATGAAATCATTTTTGAGCTCTTTAAGAAGATCGATCTCCTTTTCAAATGCTTGAGCCCTGTCGATGTCTACCGGCACTTTTAATGCCCAGTCGTTTGAAAACTAAAAGTGAAATAAAAACAAGATATGTAACAAAAACACTGTCCGCCCACCAGGTAAGGGCAAATCAATAAATTTACAAAAGAACTTCAATTCTTATATGTATTTTTTCATATCTAAAAATAACATGGCCGCCATCTCACAACCAGAGTCTCGGATGTGGGGATAGAAACCGTCTGCTGAGAGAAAGAGTCAGTTCTAGATCTAAACCCAGGGTGACTCCATTCAGTAATATAAAGTACTCCAAAAATGAAAGTTATCAAAAACAATTTTAGTTAAACCAATTTATCCATTTAATATTGGCCGTTACAAAATCCAAGCAGATATACATAGGAAATAATTTCAAACCTGATATACTTTCCCGTAACTCCCAGATCCGAGGATTTGCTGTGCTGGAAATTCAGCTAAGTAAAGCTTTCGGATCTAAAAATAAGAAAGCTCATATGTGGTAGATATTTCAAGGTAGGCCTATTTTTCATTTGTTTTAAGTAACACTTCGTTATTTTCGCCAAAAACCAGGTAAATATCTGTCTGACATTCTCAGATCTAACATAACTGTAAATCTCCTTCTTCTAAACGCATGGAGTAGGCCTATATACTTCGAAAAGCCGGCGTCATCGGTTGTAACCCGCTGGCAAAAATTATAAACCTAACGAAGAGGACATGTAGGCTTTGATCCTAGAATTCTATAAACGAAAAAACTTTCTCCTAAAATTTTAATACAGAACTACATGATTATTTACCTTATATTCCAGGGCTCTGAGCTTGATGTATTCGTAACTATGTCTCACACCCAGGAACGCTAGATGCGAGATGATAATCATTTCAAATAAAATTAGAAACTATCACAAATTGCTTGCTTTTGCTTGCGCAAAATCTTGAAACTCTGCCGTTACTATCTGACGTCATATTGGCCTCACGAAACACATGGCGAGGATCTATGACGTCATAATATTGAACTGAAAATCATGAGGGGTTTCCCGCCAAAATTGTCTGTGGAGTATTTCTGTATATTTTAAGATTTTTTGTCTCAGAAATAATCAATAATCAATAACATCAATAAACTAGGTCGAGTTGATGTTATGGCGTTTATCTTGTAAAGCACAACATAACAGTCAATCTTCCGCTTCTTTTTTTAACCAGCTACCTTATTACTTGGATGGTGACGTCAAGCTGACCCAAAGCAGCGCCATCTTGCGATACATAGGACGAAAATATGGACTGTGTATGTATTACATGGATATCAATGCTTCAATCACTCGTTTGGACTGAATTTTTCTTTATTATTTTAATCTGAAGAATTTGAGAAAAACACAAAAAGGACAAAAATCAGTTACAGTGCATCAAAAACTGATAACAGAATTTCCTGCGAAATCATTTCATATGTTTCATACATTAGAATGCACGTGTTTTTTTTCCATATTCCAGGTGGCAAAACGGAACAAGAAAAGACACGTGTTGATCTCATTCAAGCCCAGGCTACGGACTTTAAGATGGGGTACGCCAGGCTGGTTTATGCCGAGAGCAAGGAGGAATTCGTAAGTACATATTAGAAAAATGAAATTATGTATAATCTTATTTCCAGCTATGTGAGAAGCTTTTTAGAAAGAGAAATTGCTCATCAAAATAACATAACAAACTGTAATTATTTTTTCTCTTTCGTGGGAAACACCCTTAGAAATATCTCGACATAGATTGAAATTTCATTGGCTCTTAGTTGGTCGACATTTCTCATAAGTATCCAAGTTGCTTGTGTTTTGGGGTTTGATGTCAGTGCCAATATTACTCTTAAAGCAGTCCCCTGTAGTTTTATAAAACAAGAAACAGGAAAAGCGCCCCCCAAAATGCACAATGTTGTAAGTTCAATTATGAGGTGTATGACTCCTCCCCGCACCCCAACCTATGGGGTCATAACATCTGTACTTAATCTAAAGTACATGTATGTGCATTTCAGGAGGATTTAAAGATTGGATACTTGGCTGTGCTTCCAACAAAACTGGAGGAGTTTTCCGAGTTTCTGGGCGATCTTCCCTGGTTTGCCGGAAACGAGGTAGAGTAAAGGAAATCTTTACTTTCTCTCCTTTGGACATAAATAAATGAATCCCAATATCAGATCTTCTGTATATGTGATTATATATTCAACTAATAATCATGAATATTCAAAGATCACTCTGTCGAAGATATGACTTCTGTTAATGATATTATATACTATCGAATACTTATTCGTAAAGCATTAATCTATTAGCAGTGGGACTATTGGCATGTACTAAATGAAATATCACGGAAATGTATTCAAAATAGTGAAATTACTTTGGTAACTTTGAGAAGAACGCAATAAAAGGACAAGTTGTGCTGAAGCAGAGATGTATTATTCTGTTCATAGCGATTAAGAATAGGATGATCTCACGGCAAATTTTGTTGAAAATGGATATCATTGGACCATTTTCAGATATCAATTGCGGACTTTCTGATGTATGAGTACCTTGAAGAGCACCTGATCCTGCAGTCCGAGTGCTTAGACAAGTACAAAAATTTAGCAGAATTTGTGAAGAGATTTGAAGTACGTTTATGCATTTTTATGTCGTAAAATATTTCATTGGACAACAGATAAAACAGCGTTTTTTTCACACACTGAAGGAATTTTTAGTCTTATCGTCCTCTCTGTGCCCCGTAATACGGCCCCGTTTGATAGTAAAAAAAACATATCGTGCTGGCAATTGAGCATTCATTCTGCACCCAAAGCGATGTTTGTGTCTCCTTTCTACGACCACAGCGTTGCCAGTTTCATGGTCGCACAAAGGACACAGAAAGGACGCCGTCCAGTTTGTAGGGGATTTTAAGACAGAGGTTTTTAATATACGCTGGGTGTAGGGTTTACAGTTCCATACAAGCGTCAGCGAGAAAAATCCTTAAGTAGTTCTGACGCCACACAAGACACTAAAAACCATATAATTCCATGTTGCTACTATTCCGACTCTGTTATTTAACATATAAATACGGTTATAAATACGCACTGATGATAATTGTTAAAGATTAATATAACATTTTTATTTAGAGTTTGGATCGCATCCAAGAATACCAGAAGTCAAAGGATTTTATAAACTGGCCAATAAACACGCCCGTGGCCCAACACGGCACTATAGCAGACCCAGAACCTCCTTTACCAGAGCCAGTGACGGTCACAACAACAGAGGACGAGGGTTCAGTCGCTCAGGGCGAAGAGAGCAAAGATCGCGGACCAAGCACACTGCAACAAGCTACTGAATGAAATGCGGTCCGAATAAAAAAAGGAAATCATGGATGTAAGCTTGGATTTGAATCGCAGTTGGGGTGTCAGAAGCGCTGTGGACAAGCTAGCTGCTTCAAATTTAAAATGCCATTTATTGTCGTGATAAACAAGTACAAGATGGGTGTCTGAAAACAAACAAGCTTGCCCCGATCTGTCCTCATCGCTACGTATGATGGACTAATCGAGGTTGACGGGTCATGCCATACATGTTGTAGTACATTTCAGATTCCGATAGGTGATGGAAGTCAGTGCTAAATAAAATATTTTGGAAATTTGCCTTAATATCACTTCTGAACTATTTACGTGTCTTTCTAACAGTTCAAGCCACATTTTCAGACAGCATGGGTTCGATTAATGACATCGAACGGAGCTATGAAAGCATACCTGAACACACCATCCGCACCTCAGCAATAATTGAAATAAACCTTTCTGTGTTAATTACAGCTCTTTATTCATACGTGCATTTTACATTAGACTGAGCTGGTGAAAGTGTACAGAAATAAATAAATAAATACAATTTACATTCTAAACATTCAATACATATATCTACTAGTGCACATTATACAATTTTCTTTTCTAGTTTTCTGGACCTTAATACTTAGAGTTATTATTTATAATTATAAACAATATAGACACTGGTAAGTGTAAGAAACAGCAAAGTTTTTTCTCAAAAGCGAGAACGATATGATTGACCCAAGATAATATCACTGTCTCGTTTGTTATGGAGGAGAATTTGACGTTGTTGTTCCGCCCTTCACTACTTGAAAGAGTTTCTTTCTGTATGCAGTGTAGAGGGGGCAAGTAATTAAAAGTGATCTTCATAACTTAATAACTCCTTGCGGCAATTATGGCATCTTGGATGAAAAAAAAAACGCTTTTATCCTCCAATTATTAAAAATAAAAATCTGATAGCATATTATGCATATTATGCGTAAGTATTAATAAAACAAAAGATTAATTCTACTTTATATGGAATGTTTTGTCAGCTAATGCCAGTTCCATCTCCAGTCTTTGTGTTAAACGTCTTTTCAGAATCGAACGGAGGAGAGGAGTTGAGTATTATCCCTGGAGGAGGGGTTCATCTTTCACTCAAATGTCCTTGGATTTGACACAAAAAAGAAAAGTGCGTTTAAGGCTAATGGAAAGTTTTCACGGATAAGTTTTATTGAGATTGCGATCACACTTTCATCAACATGTCCGATTTAAAAAGATATCCAAAGCGTGTGCCGGTGTAACGAAACTGAGGGTCCGTGTAACAGAAAGTCCGCCCTCCATTAAGTTATAATGGTTAGGGTTAGCCTGACCAAGTCAAAATCCAGGGCGAGGCTTAATTACCTGTACAAATGAATGAGAAACTGACTCTTAATGGGGGGGGGGGCTCTCTGTCACATTTCTCCTGTATTATTGTTGTGTGGTATTGCGCGTGACATAGTTTCCATAAAACGCACATCTGCCTCAAAAAGGAGAATTTTGCAAAGTAGAAGAATACCTGCAGTAGATATTTTCTCTCAAATGTCCTTGTTCTACATTCAGTTACAAGATCACGCAGGACGAATCTTGCGAGGAAGGTGGCGCCGAAGGTTGAGGTCGTCTTCTCGGTGAAGCAGAAGTGCCTCTCGACGCGGCAGACCGCAACTCAGAGGTGATTCTACGAAGGCGTTCCTCGTACGTTTTCATGGGATCAATGTAGTTGTCCTTCAGCCACGACTGAGTGAAACACATAATCTTGCGCACTTGTTTCCTCTCTCCGCCAACCAAGACTTCCGGGGACACCACGAATGCCCTGCTGACGGCGCTGATTTCGTAGAACTCGTTCAAGTATTCGTGGCACATGGACTCGTCCATGAAGATGCACTTGTTCACCAGCTCGTCTGGGCTCATGAAAAAACACAACAGCAATAGGTGATCGGTGTCTTCTTCGCTTAATACGCGATGTTTACGGTAATTCCGCAGACGACTTATCCGAGGGGTGTTTTCCATCTGCAGCACCGTGCAGATGCAGTTGAAATAATACATCAGTTTGGACTTCGGGGTTTCATCCACTTTGATGTCAGTGGTAGTTCTTCGCACACCAACTTCAGTTTTTCCCAAGACGGCCGTAGACATTTTGTGTTCTTGGTAGTAAACGTTTGCTGAAATAAAAGTTTTATGGATTTTAAATGAAGTGGATTTATTTCTGTAACATAAGCCTATGCAATGGGATGAATGTATGCCAAAGATAATGCGCAATACGTACATACTAAGAAACTGATTAAAATGTATTTAGCATAATGCTGTGCAAAAAAAAAAAGGAAAAAAAGATCAGGCACTTGGGTAGACGGATGAAATTAATTCATTCAGTTCCTCTTTATGAAAGGTTACTCATAATTACTTGGCAAGTACTATCATATGATCATCTTTTTTCTGTTTATCAGTGTGATATATTTATCTTTGATGCTAAAGTTCAAGTAAGTTATTTTGTACACCGAGTAGAGATAACACCGCATGCTACTTGTACAAGGACATCTGTCTGTTGCTCTTAAATTTTTAATAAGACTCAGTTCTTAGTAGTGTTAATTTTAAATGGTTCTGAGGAGTGTTTTAGATTTAAATATTGTAGCAATTTTAATGATTTTAGTTACATTATCCATTGTAAGGCGCCAAATAAGAAACTTATTATTATTATTCATTCCTCTATTTCCCCGGTGGTACAGTTTTTACCACTTTCGTCTATTTCTTCCCTTTTTTCGTTCCTTTCAAAAGCCGAGCTCTTATGCTGGATTTAGTAAGGGTGAAGCATATATTTCTGTATTTGATCGTATGCAAACAATATCTCCCCTAATATTTTTCTTGAATTGATGACAGACTTGCAGGTTAGAATAAGTGCTACATGATGTCAGTCGGTTCCCGATTCTTTCTGAAAGTGACTTTTTTCTTTTTTAACCTCACGGTTCTTTAACTGTTCTCTAAAAGTATTTCTTTCACCTTTCCACGTGACCATGTCATATTTTCCTGCAGTTCTTTTGTTAGGTCCGAGGTACTTACTTACTTACTAGATGTAATAAATACTCGTTTATAAATAAAATAAAGAAGGACTGACTTAAGATTTATAATGATATAAATTGAAAGCTAAATACAACATTCACGTGCCCCATTATTTTATAAGGGTATTGTGTGTCAAAATACTCTCACGCAGTGGCGCCATTCTGATCATTGTGAGACGAGAGGCGTTTTGCCTATCCTGCGCATCTGCTTAATCTGCACCGTGATTTTAACATACGGTTTACCGCAGTAATTGTAACAGGGAGATTACATTTAACCTCGACACTATTGATAGATACATGTAATCTAAAAGTCAACATTTAAACCCGTGTGAGCCACAAAATAGTCCCAAACTACTGTATATACGGTATATATAAGGGTCTCGTCTACGGGCCTCAGTACTTAGTACCCCCCTCCCCTCCTTTTTGGACTTTCATTGACCTTCATTTTTCTGATACATGTAGCTTAGGCCCTAAGCTTTCATTTCCGCCTTGATATGAGTGTCAGATGCGTTGGCATGGAAACGCCCGAGGTTAAAATTGAAATTGTTGAGAGTAAGAAAATCTTTAGATTGAACGTAACTGCTGCGTAGTAATAATAATAATATTCGAGAGAGAGCGTGCTTGAATAGAATGAGGCCAAAATGTCTGCCACAGCTTAAAACGAAAGTGAAAATTTTACGACTGCGGGTATTTCCCCGATATCAGTTTGTCACTATAAGTATATGCTTTAAAGCTAATTTCCTTCAAGCTCTACATAATTTCCTACATACTTTACAAATTACAATATTGTTTTTCTCAATTTTTGTTGACGCCCTGGACTTGACCTACTTGGAATTGATGATTTGCGTACTAATGCTCACATTTTTTTAAAGCTTCGTGTACAGCTTCAATGTAAATAAGAAATATAGATCTATAGATTTACATATTAGGTTAACATCAGTATATTAATTCTCCCCTCCCAGCGTCAACGTCGGTGAAATACAAACAATACATACCTTACACACGGTTTTTACAGAGCTGGCCGTTCTCTGTTTACACCTTCATCAATAACATTGACCCTATCACAACAGTATCTATAAATAGCGATGATGCATTCAATAGGCTACCACCTGTAATTATGGCGTCGGTTGCATTGTTAAAGATTTCCCCAGAATTTTGTTATCGAAAAGGGTCCAGCTAAGCACAATTAATTGTTCACTTGAAACCTTTATTAAATATTATCTATTTACGGAGTACGTGCACCAAGTATTGTGCAATGACATTAACATAGCAAACTTCAGGGTATATGAAACATACATGCATGTACCTGTTAAAATAAATAATAATTTATACGTATTTATATTTATATATTGACAGTTGCTATTTGAGTTGTCTGCCCGCACGAACCTTAAAGTAAAGTCAAGCGCGTCTTATTGTCCCTTACGAAAATCCCTAGGGCAAGAGACGAATAGCCAATAGAATTTATGATCACCCTAGATCATTGTTAAGGAAATTTTCAGGTAAAGAATAGTTATTAAGATTTCATAGGGAGCGTTATTCTAGTGGGCGGGGTTAAAATTGTAATGTTCCAACCACGCCATTTACACACAAGGTAATTTAGATTGACAACCAACTGTATGACAAGAGACGAAGAGCGCGTATAACATTTTCTTTTAATTGCATTTTCAAACCGAGCTGTTTCTACTCCGAACCTGTCTGAAACGAACCTCTGATTTACATGTAACTGGGTAAATCTGTCTCTCAAGGTTTGTTACAATGGTGGTTATAGTCCTCTTTCAGCGACAGTTTAAAAAGTGATTACATTAAGAATGGCAAACCGCTGGGCGACATGTTTTAGGTTATTTGCAACTCTAATCTCAATCCATGGACTAAAGTTCTCTCAGCCACTGTTGGGATGATGAATTTAGGGTCGAGAGGCTCGAGACGGTCAAAACCCAGGCATATTGGACACAGCGGCGCAGGCACGTGATACGGTTGTAAGCGATTAAATGAACACAGCCCAAGTATAAGATCTATTTGTACATGGTATCTCATGGTAATTGTCAGCTTAGTTAGAAACAAAATAACTTTCATATCTGGCCTTGTAAGGACAACCCGTTTGTAGCTTCTTCGCGTGACCATGGCTTTACGTGCTCCGTGCGCATCACGCCACCTGGCTCCTAATTAACTCGTTTCCGGCTCATTCCTATAACCCTGTTTGAACTTATACTATTTCTCTTTCTCAAACGTCATGGTGACATGCATTGCGGTGACGTAGGGTCAGTCCGCAAAAGGACATCCAATTTTCGAGATATTTTTTTTAGTCTTGTTGACTTGGATGACAGGTGCGTTCAAGCTAATTTATCCAATTAGAGTGCCCCTTACATAAATGACAAACCGCACGATGACACTTCACCTTTCTCCAAGCGTGCGATGCACGCGATCGCACACAAACGGTTATTTACAAGTCGAATAATTTATATCAATAAGGGCATGAGCGTTATAAAAGATCGTCGAACTTTGGTGTAAGCAACTTCACTATGCTATTGCTGAAGTGTTCATATTTAATACTAGGATGAATGTATACCTTGCTTTATGCGTGCTGTTGACAGCCGTTATGCTGTTTCATTCCCAAAAGAAGGGCCACGCTCAGAAATTCACCCAAAAGGCACCCGATGTAGTGAACGTAACTCCTGAGGGAATCACGACAGAATCTGTTTATCTTGAAGAGGGAATGACGGGGAAAAACACGACAAATGCCCCGAATCCACAGAGTGGAATGCACGTAGAAACCACACAAGAATCGCCCAATGCTGAGAGTGCAAAAGAAAAGGGTACCATGCAGAAGCCGCAGAACCAAGAGGGTGCCTTGGACGAGGAAGAATCCTTTCCAAATGAGATTGAGCAAACAGTTGAACCACATCGATGGCTCTGTTTAAAGAAAACGTATCGTTCGTTCAGCATTAAGATCTACTGCAGCTGTGACTCTCTGTGCGTCTTGTACGGTGACTGCTGTTACGGTATGCCAGAAAACACCAAGGTGTGCGCCGCCTCCACCAAAATAAAAAAGCAGAAAAGTTCCTCACATTCTAAAACAATCCTTGCATCCAACTTAACAGTAGCTGAAATTAACAGCACTATCCTGTCCCATAACAAAACTTCCTCTTGGGAATGGCATGAAAAACCAGGCGATCCTGTGGCGATTTCACTGGCACTTAAAAGCTCCTGCAGAAATCGTCCACAATTACAAAAACAACTGCCAAAAAAACAACTGCCGCATGTCGACCGTAATGGACCACGATTTTTGATGGTGGATCAATGTCCATCGTCGTGGTTGGACGAAAAAACCCGTCTTAAGTGCACAGATACACCAAATGCTAGCCTCTCAGAAGATGTGCTCCTGCAACAGCCAGTCACCGACCCAGATTCAATGATCACCTTCAGAAACAAGTACTGTGCAGCTTGTAATGGTATCGAGAACGGCTTGGAACCGTGGGGACTGGTCGTCTCTTGCAGAAGAACACTAATTCACGATTTTGTAAATTGTAGCTCCTCGGCTTGTGTGTTAAGAAAACTGGAAAAAGAAAAGTGTAATGGTATTTTTGAAGCCAACCTGGAATGGAATTTGAGGATGTGCTTCCGAGAAATTGAGAACGATGCCTTTGGTCCTTGTAAGTTCAGACTTATAAATGGTAGCGTGTATCGTTTACCATTACCATTACCGCTCCACTCCGCTTTACGAGATGCTTGCTTGGCGTACAACAACCCTGTTATCGTAGACGGTTCAGAAGGGATTGAGAAGAACTACCACTGCATGGTCTGTTACTACGGGGTACAATTTTGTGACGGTAAGTGGCGTTATGAATATTAAGAAATATACATGCAACATAAAGATATAAAATGGAGGTTCTGCACCTTGCGCGCACGTAGATCAGAAATACCGAATTTTCCTGTTTATTGCAAAGGAAGGGTATTTTTCTTTGTATACTAAATGTTCTGAATATGTGCAGTTTTCCTACCATAATTAGTGTTCTCAGAAAAATAATGTTAATGTTGAATAATTTGTGTAAAATCAAATAATAGAGAATCGCGTATTTTAGTTTGTTTGAATGGTTCCCTGAAATTCCCTCCCACATTTCATCATCGCTAAGATATTTAAAGGTCATTTCCCATCAGTTTTAAGTATTGTACTTACCTTTATTTTAAAACACTTTGAAAATAATTAGTAAGCTTTGTCATTTGTCTTAACCATTTCTTCTCGTATTTTCCGGACAGACCTTATGGCCTACTGACTAAACTATCGAATATTGTAGTGTAGCATCTTGGCATTTAACAATTCTTACACGAAAAACAAATAACATCGCAGCGCTTACATAATGTTTTTTTTTAATAATATCCAGATATATATAAACCACCAGACGATTTCCGAGCGATAGAAGATCTGTCTTTCCGCGCCCTACTGTACGTTGGAGATCTGAACCGGAACCAGGATGATGACGTCATGACCATGGTACGTAAGAACACATGGAAGGAACAGTTAAGAAGTTCGGAATTTAATGTTTGACTGGGTTCCAATACCTAGATCGATCGGTTCGACCCATCTCCAAGGGGTTTCTCGCTAGATTGCTTTCAGCTTCAGCGGCTTAGATGTTTGGCACGCATACTAAAGCTGCTAAACGATAATTAATTACCCCCTAGCAGCTTGGCGTGACAGACATCTAAGCAGCTTTAGTTGTTTGCAATTTAGCGAGTATTGCCCTGGAGATGGATCGATCCACAGTTAGAACGATAGGGTCTGGGAATGGTTCCTTCGTGTAGGCTGTGAGGTTATTTACTGTAAAAGTAATTGAGTTAAAACTCTAACGGACTGAGGACATTGCTAGCGTGTAAAGTATAGTCTTTAATACCAAACCTAAATCCGTGGAATTAAAATAAACCTTTTCAAAACAACAAGTCGCAATTTGGACGACTTGTGTTCATTCAAGCGATATAAAAGTATTTTACTAAAGTTGAAATGGCTAGAGACTAAGAACTTAAAATATTTCTTTCTACTACGTATAGTTTATACGATGTCACATTTTCAGCCTCAAGCACAGCAGTCGACTTGCCCTCCTCTGTTTGTTCCTGAGGGACAGAACTGCCGACCCCTCCTTAATTTCACAATAGTAAGGCACTTGATTCAACTGCATTTTGTGCCCCTTGGCTGGCTATCATCACTGGGAGATGGTTGCAACGCATTGATATCTAGAGAGAAACAATTAAAAGATGTATTAAATGCAGCAAATGCAGTTTATCGAAGCTGCGGCCCGCAATACGATGAGCTTGCAGCCAACAGAACCGTCGTCTTCAAAGTCTTGGCTACGCTCCACGTGACACAGGCAGGCTACGAACAAGGTCGGCAGTTTGCAACTTGTACGCAGGCTTGGATAGAAAGAGTTCTAAAAAACAAGCAGCTGCATTTGTACGGAAGACCGATTCGTATACGGCCGGAAAATTACCCTTCCTGCGAGCCAAGCACTACTAGCGCCAGCACAGTGTATCCATTGAGTTTTTCGTCCACTACTGAAACTTCTACGACCAAAAATCAGGGACACATTCGTTTTGTTACCAACGAACTTGTGATTTCTATGGTGATGGTAGCTATAGCGTTTGATTTATGAATACGGAAAAAAATTACATTAGCTTTGAAATTACGGTAGTTGAGTAAAGGTTTGTCTTGGATGTTGAATCCTTTGCTAACAGCGCCATCTGGTGCCAAATATTGAAGGGAAAAGCATTAAGGTGAACCCAAATTCGACACAAACTAAGGTTTTCGGCACTCTTGGAATTATGTGAAAACCGGAAAGTGACTAACCCTTTTTACAGTCAAGGAATTTGAGAAAAGTTCCTCAAATCAGGGAAAATCAAGAAAATTTGTTCCCATAAAGCACTGGGCATCATGCCTTTGATAAAATGTTGTCATTTAGCTCAGTCTAGTACATTTAAAAATAACATTTTTTGAGTAAGCATAATTATATAGTTGGAATCAAATGATGATATATCACTCTGAAGACTGTCATCATTTGATTCATTATCTAGTAATAGCGAGAGAGTCGCTCTGCCTCAGCGTAGTCTCAATTCTCTGTCAAGTCTTGTACCAAAATATATATTTACCGTTATAAATTTGGACAGTTGACAAAATACCTATTTTGTTTGTTTACAATAGTTTGTGAGACATATCCGTTGTATGAAAAATCAGTAGTTTAATTGTAAATCCTTTTAAAATGTCTGAGGAATTATTCACTGAAATTGCATGTTTGCCTGGACATTCCAATAATGTGCTTATCTCTGCAATTTACGTTTATTTCAGGTTACAAGCAAAATTAATCTGAATATACTTTAGACGTGTACATGAACACATTATATAGTAATTCAAGAAATTTAAAAAGTTTAAAGTTCAACAGCTAATTTAACTAAGCGAATCCTGAAAATGTGTTTCTGCTATTATTGTCTATTGTGAATAAAATCCACAGTAATATTTATAACTTTACTAAAGCTTATTAGACAAAGGACTTGTGCTTGTTTTGTCATTCGTGGAAAAAACCTGTGCCTCAGTGGTGCGTTTGCACCGTTCTTTTCGGAACATCTGTAGCATGTCAGCCGATTCCAGTGTGAGTTGTTTTATATAAATTGAATACACTGTTCAACACACTTAAATACGTGGGACAAAACGTGGCAAATGATCAAAGTGAAACTATGACATCTTTCGAAGCAAACAAATGTATCTCAGCAATTTTGTATCAAATTCTCTAAGCCCTAAAATTTAACACTCTGGCATGTCTGATAACAAAAATGTCCGACTTAGGCTATGACATAGCGTACACGCCACCACACTCTCTGCAGTGCAAAGACAGATCAGCTCGCGGCATTTTCCCACAATTATGTAAAGCAGATCTCTGCGTGAGCCAATTTCCCTTTCCAAATAACGAGACAGACAGGACTGAGTCTGCCGTTTTGTTTTAGAAAAGGGAGTTCTCTGCCCCTTGATTTTGTCTAAAATGAGTTTTGATACGTTGGTAATAAATCTGTGTACTTTTGGGATTCCCTATTTTCTATATCGGGCACATTTTGGTATTCTTTCTCTGGCACCAGGTGCGAATAGGTTGTGAAGGCTGAAGCGTCAGGATCCAGACTATCGCCGTCTTCTGGCAATTCTTCGTACGTGTTGTCCCTCCAACTCGAGCAGGCAGACATCTTAAGGTAGCCCTGAGGGTCAACGTGTTCGTCTGCCTTCTCCAATTGGCCCCCATGCGGCGTTTCAGATTTGAAATTGATAAGGGTAGAATTTGGAACATAGTTGTAATCAGGACATGAATTATTTGTCACTTTTTCCGAGCCTGGTGATACACTGGGTAAAATTTCAAGGTACTCTGGGATTTCAGGAAGAGGCAATGGCGGACGTGATCGGATAGATATCTGTGAAGTTGGAGACTTATGGAGGTCTGGAGAAGTGAAGACCTGTTGCGTTACCTGTTTCGGTTCGTACCCTATCTCATTCTTCCACGAGTTTTCTCCTTTCATCTTGCGGGAGGTTTCAGAATCATTGGAATACTCCTTTTTTCTACGCTTCTTGATCCACTTGATCAGCAATACAGACGTGATCAAAATTAGGACCGCACAAACACATGCAATTACGGCCCATCCCCATACCGGAAGCATGGATTCACTTCCTTCAAAAGACGGGCCTCTTTTGGCGCATGATTGGGTTGAAAAATTAAGAACGCTCTTCCCCTCGTGAAGAGGTGGAGTGGCACAAATCGCTAAATATTTTGGATCAGGAGCCAACACTTTTAAATTTCGCAAAAAATCCAATGTACAGTTGCAATGCCAGTTGTTACCTGGACCCAGTAGCAAAGTTTTCAAATTACGCAAATCATCAAAATTGCGCTCTTCAAGAGTTTGGAACTTATTATTGGACAAAACGAGTTTTTCTAAAGAGCGCAATTTCCGGATGCTTTCAGGGATAGACGTGAGGCTGTTTGAGCCCAGGTCAATGATTCTAAGGGATTCTTGATGGTTCGTAAAGATATCTGTGTCGAAATCAAAAATGTTATTTTTGTACAGATCAAGCTCCACCAAATTGGGAAGGTCTCGTATTGCATCAGGGATTTTTAGAAGTCTATTGCCACCAAGGTTTATTACCCTTAGAGTTCTGCTTTGATTTTCAAACAAGTTCGGTTCTATGGCGCTTATTCGGTTTTCGTACAGTTCCAATTTTTCCAAACTAGGCAGTAATTGAATAGCTTTTGGGACTTCTGTCAGCACATTGGTGCCCAGGTTTAACCTAGTCAATAGAGGGAGATCCCGTAGCGCCATATCGCTTACATTAGCGATGCTATTACCATACAGTAACAGCTCTCGGAGTTTGGGTAGCATGTGTAATCTAGATGGCGCTGTCGTCAGTCTGTTGTTTCCAATGTTCAAAATGTTCAATGAATTAAGATTCTGGAACACGCTACCGTCAACGGCGTGTATCTGGTTTCCATATAATAAAAGCTGCTCCAGGCTGGTTAAATTCATGACAGCTGGTGGAATATTTGTAAGTTTATTGTCTCCAAGATTAAGAATCCGCAAAGATTTAAACTGTTCCTTAGAAAAATTTACGTCTAGACCCGTGAGTCCTACGTTGTAAAGGTCCAGCCTCTCAAGAACTTTTAAATTGTGAAGGGCTGTGGGGTAGGTGTTCAATGGATTTGAACCGAGATTCAAGATTTTTAAGGAATCTGACATTCCATCCAGTGAAGATGCTCCTAAATCAGCAATTGCATTTTCAGCTAAGTATAATTCCTTCAAGTATGGAGTGTTAATGAGAGATAGGTTTTGTATCTTATTTCCTATTAAATTAAGCACATACAGAGGTCTGGCACTGTCTCTGAAAGCTGGTATTGTTATTATGTTCCTGAACCTACAGTCAGCCGACCACCCCTGTTCCTCGTCAAGTGTCACCAGACTGCAACTGCATACCGCAGGGCACGGGTCCTGTGCACCGCCATTGCGCGCTTGGCACAACAAGAGCACAACTAACACAATGGCACGCTTGGTCATGCTTCCTCTTGAGTCAAGTCCTGGAAAGTAATAACAAAATGCTTTTTAAAGTTTTCATATGTTTTGCAATTTGGTCTTTTTTATATGTCACGAACGACTGATTTACTCTTTTTTTTTCTCTGTGGCTGAAGTCCTACAAAATTATTGATAACAAGACGGGTGACTTTACAGTCTGCTGTATCTGTAGCCTACGGAATAGACCAGTTCGATGAAGCAATTCACCCATATTGAAAATAACGCTTGAGGGGAAAAGAAAGAAGAAAAATATCGCAATGCAATGTATTCTGCAATGTTACCTCCAGCTGGAAATTATCCATCGTTTTTTGCCACACGTTAACTAAAAAAGCGGATGTTAGTTAGAAATATTGTATGCGTGCGTCAGCTGAAAGAAACTTCACGTTGCGTCTTTGTCATTGCGTAATGTTGCAGTGTAATTAAATAAATCGCCAGAACAGACGCTTAACCATTTCCCCTTCATTAATAATATTTATCTGACGCATGACATTTGCATTGCATCAACTGAGGAGTTGAGCAGAGGTGGGGGGGGGGGGGGGGCAAATAAGTGTTTGCCGAACGAAGCTAGGCAAATACATGTACATGTACATTAAAATAGCATACTGGGACAATATTCAATTATATTTTCATATGTAGGGTACAGGGATTAAAATGCTTGGTGATAATAAACTTCTTTTGAGGGGTGGTGATGGTTAAGAGGTGGGCACTTCTGAAGCTTAAAGGGGGTGTGACCTACTGCACCTCCTACCCCAGTGGCGGATTTAGGGGGGGTCAGGGGGGTCCCGACCCCCCCCCCCCCCAATTCGGTATCTGGAAAAAATCACACCAATATTCCCTCTTGATATTACAATTTTGAACAGATGAATCATAGTTCTAAACTGCACCTTCGCATCCGAGGTCTGTCATTCTTTAAAAAAACTGGACCCCCCCCCCCCCACCCCCCGTCCCTAAAAGCTACTCTTCGACGGAGGTTGTATTTGCCCGTATTTGACAGCAGTCAAAAAACCGTTCAGTCTATCATTACCCGTCATGTTTTCCTGCACTGTGGACCATGTACTTTGTGTAGCTTGTTTGCCAGTAAGTGACCTTAATTAAGGGTTGTATTCTACAATACCTGGTGTGGACACTCTTCACGTGCATCTTTCTATTCAGTTACTTAAATTTTTCAGGGGTAGTTGTTATTGACGCCCACAAAACTGGCCAACCACTTGTTAGTTGTCATGTATTATAACATTCAACTGTGGTGTCGTGATAATATGGAAGCAAATCTATCATAAGGTCCACAATGTCAGTGACAGGTGCTATGGGCCGTCAAACTCGTAGATTTCTGACCCATGTATGATGAATGGGGCCCTAAATGGCACTACGGAATCTTCAACTTATGTGGCCCGTGTTAAACATCCTAGCTACAATATTATACCCACTTGAATGTCGCTGGTGAAAGAAGCCGTTTGCCCCGTATATAAAACACAACAACTATGAAGAAATTGCTAGGGATTTAGTGAGTTTTGCAGCACTCGTACAATGATTCCCCAATCAACTAAAAAATAGAGAATGGCTGGTCTAGTCTCACACACCCGTACATGCACATGACAGGTGAATTTTGGCACTGTTTATGTCGACTGCACTCGGTCGATGAATCGGGGGGGTGGGGGTGAAACAAGACTTGCCTTCCTATTTTTCACCTCCCTCCAACACACACACACACACACACACACACACACACTTTTTTTAACAACGACACTCACTGATACCCTTGTCACTAATTTTATCTGAAGGGTAACATAAAATTAAACTTAACTTTCTACGCGCCTGCTTAGTACATTGAATCCCATATCCTTGCTCCTTATTTTGGAAATCTCTCTCTCTCTCTCTCTCTCTCTCTCTCACACACACACACACACACACACACACACACACATTCACGCGCGTTCGTGTATCCTTACCGTACTTTTAAAACTGGCTTAGGGCTTGTCAACACCGCATCATCTCGCGAACTCTGAGACTGCGTTCACTTAGTTTCGCCACAAGGTTCCATACAGCATTCCGTCTACATCCGGCATATAAATTACTTGAGGTTGGGTTTTCTTCCACTTGCAGCACTAGCTCTGAAGAAAAATAAACCAATCAGTGGACCTAAAATAAATGACTCGTGATTGAATTTTTTAAATTGTGTATTTGCCGATGTTATTTCTTTAAGAAAAAGGTCTAAATGTAAGCCATCGTGGGATTGGCTTAGATCCTTTGTTTTAACAGGAAAATAGGTGCAGTAATTTAAGCGGTAAGAGTCGGAAAGAGTTTATTTTTGAAGCATTCTATTTTCTTATTCTGGCAAGCCACTTTGTGTGACAATACAGAGGCGTCAAAAAGGGTTATACTTTTTTATCATGACATTCAAGTGGAAACAAAATAACGGGCATTAGGGGGCGTTAGAACACAATATCTTTAATGTGAATTCAGGTTGTTTTGGTTTATGGTGCATATTAACATATCTTCGTTTGAGGTCACCTTGTCCCTTTTTATTAAGAGTGATGCAATCACTGAAGCATAAAATCACTCACCACAAAGTATAAACGAATCCTTTACTTTTAATGTGTTTACACAAGAATACACACATATGCATGTATAGCATTTAGTTGTTACTTTGTCATTCGGTTCAGTTTTTATGTCATTTACGAATTAAAACATTTACTTCAGACTAGAATGTAAATGTGCTTGAATATTATTTGCTCATTTTGCTTATTAAATAATCTTTAAATAAATTATATATGGCCCTAACTGCAAAAAGAAAATAACATGTTACAGATCGCCTTTTTCCAAATTTCGCAGTAAAAATAGAATGAAACTCTAGGTCTATATTTGTTATTATTATCACTGGTATATGAACCTGACACTTTCTGTTTTCTGAAAACAAACCTACATTATCAGTGAACCCTGAATCTCAAGACTCTCTGAGCCCAGGTGGCTTAAAGGCTTGATTTAAATACCACCACAATTATATCGCAACGAATTAAATGTCTTATGCATAGCTACTGTTACACGGGCTCATGTGACTCTTGGTAATAATATACAGAATACAGTGAAAATTGAGTACAGAATAATCGTATTCTCTGTAAGATCATTTTCGCAGTTTGTTATCATAACAATGTACAAAAAATTCCAATATTTTTTCGACCTTAACGAAACCTCTTCGTGTTTCTATTATCTTGTAATATTCTCTCTTTTACTTTTCTCAGGGAGTGGGGGAGAGAAAAGGGGTTATCCTAAAGCTAAAGCAGATGCACCTCACCCACCGTGACCCCCTCCCCAGCCCCCCCCCCCCAATCCCCCTCCAGTAAACCCTACACGGTTTTCTTTTCTTACCTGCTGCTGTTGTCCTTACTCCCAACATCCATCTAAGGATGTCAATGAAATCTTTTTTAGACTTCACGAAGGATGCGCTCATGTGACGACGAGGAGAGAAGGATGAGTCATTAAGTTCAGATGACACGAAATTACATACATCTTGCTCATACCTCTCACGCGTGACTCGGGAAATGATCCTACATAATGTTATGTAATGGAGTTATTGCCTGTTGCTGAAGGATGCAGCAATTAATTAAAGTATCACATTTTCTTGGATAAGCATCTCTTATTGATCTACTCATTTCTTATAAACGCAGTGATATATAAATGCGCAGTACGTACTTCTTGAGGCCTAAAGTTAAATTATGTTCTTACTTAAAAATATTTACCATCAAAACTAATCAATTGTTAATGGAATGTGTGATTATATATAAATAATGATTCTGAATTTGTTTGGTCACTGTTATATTTTCCGCTCTCAGAAATATCCGTGTTTTTTTTTTGTTTTTTTTTTTTTAGAATTCATTCTCTGTGGCCAAAAGTGATTCACAATTATGTATTTTCCTTAATGGGTTGCGTCAGTGTTATGGCGAAATCCGTTGAATCATCGAAATGGGGGGGGGGGGGGGGGGGGATNAAGTGGAAACAAAATAACGGGCATTTGGGGGCGTTAGAACACAATATCTTTAATGTGAATTCAGGTTGTTTTGGTTTATGGTGCATATTAACATATCTTCGTTTGAGGTCACCTTGTCCCTTTTTATTAAGAGTGATGCAATCACTGAAACATAAAATCACTCACCACAAAGTATAAACGAATCCTTTACTTTTAATGTGTTTACACAAGAATACACACATATGCATGTATAGCATTTAGTTGTTACTTTGTCATTCGGTTCAGTTTTTATGTCATTTACGAATTAAAACATTTACTTCAGACTAGAATGTAAATGTGCTTGAATATTATTTGCTCATTTTGCTTATTAAATAATCTTTAAATAAATTATATATGGCCCTAACTGCAAAAAGAAAATAACATGTTACAGATCGTCGTTTTCCAAATTTCGCAGTAAAAATAGAATGAAACTCTCGGTCTATATTTGTTATTATTATCACTGGTATATGAACCTGACACCTTCTGTTTTCTGAAAACAAACCTACATTATCAGTGAACCCTGAATCTCAAGACTCTCTGAGCCCAGGTGGCTTAAAGGCTTTATTTAAATACCACCACAATTAAATCGCAACGAATTAAATGTCTTATGCATAGCTACTGTTACACGGGCTCATGTGACTCTGAGTAATAATATACAGAATACAGTGAAAATTGAATACAGAATAATCGTATTCTCTGTAAGATCATTTTCGCAGTTTGTTATCAAAGCAATGTACACAAAATTCCAAGGTTTTTTCGACCTTAACGAAACCTCTTCGTGTTTCTATTATCTTGTAATATTCTCTCTTTTACTTTTCTCAGGGAGTGGGGGAGAGAAAAGGGGTTATCCCAAAGCTAAAACAGATGCGTCTCACCCACTGTGACCCCCAGCCCCCTCCCCTCCCCAAATCCCCCTCCAGTAAACCCTACACGGTTTTCTTTTCTTACCTGCTGCTGTAGTCCTTACTCCCAACATCCATCTAAGTATGTCAATGAAATCTTTTTTAGACTTCACGAAGGATGCGCTCATGTGACGACGAGGAGAGAAGGATGAGTCATTAAGTTCAGATGACACGAAATTACATACATCTTGCTCATACCTCTCACGCGTGACTCGGGAAATGATCCTACATAATGTTATGTAATGGAGTTATTGCCTGTTGCTGAAGGATGCAGCAATTAATTAAAGTATCACATTTTCTTGGATAAGCATCTCTTATTGATCTACTCATTTCTTATAAACGCAGTGATATATAAATGCGCAGTACGTACTTCTTGAGGCCTAAAGTTAAATTATGTTCTTACTTAAAAATATTTACCATCAAAACTAATCAATTGTTAATGGAATGTGTGATTATATATAAATAATGATTCAGAATTTGATTGGTCACTGTAATATTTTTCAACGCTCACAAATATCTATATTCTTGGATATAATATCAATGTTTTTTTCTATAGAATTCTTTCTCTGTGGCCAAAAGTGATTCACAATTATGTATTTTCCGTAATGGGTTGCGTCAGCGTTATGGCGAAATCCGTTGAATCATCGAAATGGGGGGAGTATCGGTGCGGAGGAGTATTGGTGCGGAACATAGGGCCTATCGGTGCGGGGGTGTGAAGACATGACCCCGTCAAAACTTTGATTCAGAACTGACCTTTTCCAGACAAAATAAATAAATAGGCCTATATAAATAAATAAATAAAAGAGACTTCATTTCACAATCGGAGGCGTATCATATTACGATAAAGAGATCAGGGTTGGAAACTGCCTAAAGTCCTAGCCTCAAAATGTTTTAACAGTCTTTATTTCTCCATTGAAAGGCAATAGGTCCAAAGGCGTCCCTGTAACTCCTCTATCCCCGCTCTTCTCACCCCCTCCCTCCCTCCCTTTCTTCATCCTTGGACACATAATGATGGTTGCAATTCCCAGTCAACTTTCACTTCTTTTGTACTTCTTTATACATAAAAATAGTCATCTCAGTCGAAGCACATAACCGGATTTCCAGCAGTTTCAACCGGCAGTTTCACTGTTAAAAAGCGGCGAGGACATTTCATACTTGACAGTTGATTCGACAGTAAACAAAGTAATTGTGGCCTTTCTCATTATTGAGCGCTTGAATTGTAATGATTTCTGCCAATTCATCTGTAACATCCTGGAGTATCATTGCACTTGTTAGGTGCGCGTTTCCTGATGCAATTGGTTGAGATTCATCTCGGCTTCTCTGACGCATTCAAGATGTTCTATGGCGACTTTATTCATTCACGAGGCTCGTTCTATGGGCACACTTTTCTTCTATATTCATTTATCATTTGAAAATTTCTTTTGATTTATTTATAAATCATTTTCTATCTTTAAGTACAAAAAGACTATAACGGAAATTAAGTAGACAACATTCAAAATTGCCTTAATGTGTAAAGACTTTAAACTTTAGTTTATCGTCTAAATGTATTTACAATGAAAACTGGTATAATTAAATGATAACAGTATTATTTTTAACGTCATCTTCTCTACATAATGACATCTAACCAACTGGAAAATTTTGGCAAATAACCTTCAAATAATCCACTGGAATTTAAAGCAAATTAAAGCTTTTACAAGGCCTACAAAATAAACGCTCATATTCTAACAATACCTTTCAAATGAATGTAATATAGGAAAGTTTTATAAAAAAGGCATGTAAGAGAGATGAACAAACGATTTCTTTTTTTAGTATACAGAGACTATTTAAAAACGCTCTAACAAACTTCTTTTAAGATTAAAATTAGTATTCTGAATCTAATTTGAATTTCTCAAAAATTCCCCAAATTGATTGGGTAAAATTTCGCTAGAGAATATTACTCTTACTCAGTCATTTTGGTGTTAGTTCATAGAGGGAACGCACCTCTGGTAGAACTGGATAAATTGAAATGGGGTTACAATCAAATCATGGTAAAAAGGGACTGGGGAAAGAAAGTCACCATGACATTATATAAAGACTCAGAAGGTGTTACACAAACTGAAATTTAAAGCCCGTTAAATTCTCGTCCAGCGCTTTCGCTGATTTCTTCACCAAGTGCACGTGGTCAATGTCAGTTTCATCAGAGAGCATGGTTCTCCACGTGCCTTTAAGGTAATCATTAGAATGGATGCAACCGCCGGGTATATACAGTGTATGGCGGACTGGAACACGGAAGCCGGTCACGTGCAATTCGTCATCTCCCACAAGTTTCGCCATGATGAAAACTCCTGAGTCTTCCACCAGAGGGCAGTCGAGATGGGAGAAGTCGTGTCTCTCGATGCCTGCACCGCCATTGGAGACGGTGACGTAATCCTCAAGGTATTTGTTCTCGTAGGTGAAATCTTGAATTCCGTGGCGGTACATCAAAGAGATCTTGACCTGCTGCGAGTCTGCAAAACTACAACCGTAGTACCTCAAATGCTCATTGGTGGCCAAATCGGTGACGATCTCTTTATTAAAATCGCTCGGGAAAACGATTTTGCCAGAAATCCCTGGAATGGTGCTGGAGACCCACTTGACTCCTTTGATGACAGTGCATTTGGGGACAAGAGGGGGAAGGTCCGAAAAACAGGCGATGTCCATGAGGTTGTAGTCCCCGGGAACGATATCCGCCACCATGCCAGACCCTCCCTTCATCACGACCTCACCGGAAGCGCCAAGGCGACGAAAACTGGTGAACTTATCCCATCTGTCCCGTATGTAATGGGATAGGGTGTCGACGTCCGTGTCATCGTAGGTCTGCTTCAGCTGACGTTCAAAAACGTCCAAAGAATCTGATTCCTGGACCAGCTCGATCTCTTCCTCTGGAATTGGTGCCTCAACCCCTCCACCAGGTCTCAAGTAGAGATCTCGGAAATCTGTAAAGGTTATCTCACCTTTTTGTTGGCCATCCATTTTCTTGAAAGCTTTCAGAATTTTAGAAACACGAATTGATCTTTTTTTCTCCCAAACGTACTCTGCAAATTCGTGGAAGTTTAGGGTCCCTGTCCCGTTACGATCTGCCTCAAGAAACGCACCCCTGAGGGCAGCGACACACGCGGACGAGCAATTTTCATCCATGATGTATCTTGAGAAATACTCCTCAAACTCTTCGAAGTTTATTTTCCCGTTGGAATCTTTGTCGACAGTGTTGAAAACCAGGTTGATCTCCTTCTCGGTCATCTTCAAACCGAGGCTGTGAATGAAGGCTGAAAACTCTTCGGGGTCTATCCAGCCATTTCCACTTGTGTCGATTTTCATGAAAACGGCTTTCAGTTTTTCTTCTGCAACTTTGATCATGTTGCTGTCATTGTTTTCCTCTGTGTCTATGCTTGGTTGATCAACATTTATAACAGGGGGGACTTCAGCGGACGAGTTTGAAATTTTCACTGGATCTGGTTTCTTTGCCTGTCCGTTAGAATGCGAGGACATAGGCACTGGCTGGAAGTTTGGTGCTTTTACCGGTACTATGTATTTACCATCTTCAGTAGGACTGTTGCCATTCTGGTCCTCAACTGACCGTTCGTAGGTCGCTGACAAGGCGTTGTCAATTTTAGACGTGCTGTCGTCTCTACTGATCTCCCGCCTGCGATGGCGTTCGTTGAGAAGTTTCTGGACCGGCGTCATGCCCTCCTTGCACGTCTCAATGACTTCCTCCAGGCAGGACAGCCATGCGCGTCTCTCTTTGTTGCTGGCACCGGTCGCAGCATCCGCTATCTCGCACTCTATTTCATGTGCATTGGATACCTTAAAGCGGCCGGACAGCTTGCGAACCAGTCCACTGTAGTCTGGCAATGACTCAAGTTTGGTGTTCTGAGAGATAACGACTTCACCTTTAAGGCGACTGGTCGAATTCCCCACGGCAGGCTTGTCATAGTACTCCAGTCGTCCAGGCTTTAAAACGAACCACCTTTTGGTCCAGTTGGTCCAGTTGGCCTGCTTTCGCGTACGCTTGTACATCCATCCAGTTTTCATGACCTCCTCCACCAACCACTTGTGCAAATCCTTGATGCACGCGTGGACGAGATCGGGTGATGTCTCGTGAAAGTATACGTCATCGAGGGAATCCAGCAAATCTTGAAAAGTGGCGCCATCTGCCTTGTAAGTGTGATCGTTTGTTTTCCAGTGTTTTCCCAAGTGGGATGCGATCTTCTCACTTAGCCATTGACATTCGTCTGTGCATATAATGGGAGGATAGGTGCCCTCTTGCGTAAGGCGATTAGCAACTTGCCAGAGACGAAAGAGATCGCTACCTGGCAAAGAACATTTATAGCTACTCTTGGATAAATCCCAGCATGCCTTTTCTATGTCGTCATGAAGCACGTGCTCTGGAACTCCTTTTTCAAGAAGAGATTTGTGGACGTAAGTTTTGTACAATTCAAAGGTTACCCCGTCTTTGAAGGTGCTGTCGAATTTGTTCTCCATGTAATGCGTAGATTGAAAGCCTGCAAATCGCACATTGACTTTTTTCAAGGCATCTTTGGTAATAGTTTTGTTTCTTGGGTTTGGATCGTTTGCATGTGCAGCTTGCCAAACGCATACTAACCGTTCTCCTGGCATGGTGCTAGAAATAAAATTGCTGAATTTAGAAAATATAAAATTTCAAATGAGATAAGAATTAATAACATTAAGATAAGAACCAATCCTATGTCATGTAAAACAATAAGTTAACGGTACAAATATTTGCTGATATAATTGTTTACAACTAACAATATTGTTATACAATATATGTAAAAAAAAACTTATGCGACGTGGAATTGCAAAGTACTATCCATGCAGTGTTGATGAAACTGGACCCAGATGTACAAACTGGGGTGGGGGTTGAAAGGAGGTGGGAATAAAAATAAATAAAAAAGAAAGAGTAATAAATATGTCTGACAGTGGACATTTCTTAGATCTATCCGAAATAAACCCCTGCTTCGACACGCACGTCTCGCACATCAAGATAATAAGTCCCATCTTCCTGTTGCGGACGTCTCGTGACTACGCAAGGAAGGTAATTGTATAGATATGCATCGTTCTAATTATATAACACCTGGACGATGCCCCAGTAAGATATAAAGTGTCCTGTATCAAAATGAATATAAATTTTGTAAAGTGTTCTGTTATATAATTTTGCCATAGATTACGATCTAATATCCTTGAACATGGAATGCGAGGCCCGGTCACTGAGACCCGAGAAACAAAATCAAATATGGTTCGATGACGTAAACACTTTTTTCACCAATCAGAGGAAAGGACACATACCATAATCAGACGACAAAATGTCAGATGATAGCTGTTGTCACAGTTGAGGTAGTATTAGCCTACATGATGATTTTCAAGCATTCTGACATAATTAATATTGTTATTTTTTATTTCGAATATCAAAAGTTTAAAGTAAATGTGGAAATTATATTTTAAAACAATTATCGAGTTTTGCTTTTGGGCACATTGTTTGTTTTGCAGATCTAAAAAAAGTGATGTCAATCGAGATGCAGCCATGCACCAAGTCATTACCCAGTGAAAGGTCTCAAACAGGCGAGATATGTGAGATGAGATTTTCGAAAGAAACTAACTATATATAAGTTTAGAGTTAATTCAACTAACTGTTGCACATGAGATATAAATAAATGGGCAATCTTTTTGGGTTGAGATAAGGCCAATATACTTATAAATTGACAAACGAGTTAAAACAATTCTATAAATTATGAATTAACTTTAAAAGTCAAATTAAAATGTGTCCCTGCACTTGGAAAAAATCATAAAATGCTTTTTCAAAAATCTGTTTACTACCTTTAAAAGTAAGAAGTTTACTATTGCTTGGTAAGAATGTTACATACCGATGCCAAGTGAGAAGACTCACATCTCACGATAACAAACGGTCAATGTAATTTACTAAAATTCATGATTTTCGAAGATCCTTTTTTTTTCATTTATGCCACTTTTTATATTTCATGTAAATGAAAATCTTGCTTACCAATTTGATTTTTAACACGTTGTCCTTGCTGGCGGTTTTCCCTCTGGTGTAACTTGAAAATTAAGTCACAAACTACAAGAAGCGTCGCTCGCTTATGGTCGTCACCACTACTTTCTTTCACCATTCCACTTGTGACACTGTCCGATTTTCGTTCTCATGTCTACGTTAAATATCTTTCCTTTCATCAGGAACTGTCCACTTAACAGTGGTGCTTCTATTTGTGGACAAAAGAAAACGATGTCATTAAAATGCCCGACGCCCTCGCTCTGTTCCGTTTCGGTAACTACGGGACAGTAATTACCTGTAGCAATACACCTTCAGGTGGGCATGAGGAACAGGAAGGGGAAATGTTAATCTCATAGGCATCTTAATCTATTCCATGAATTTCATCCTGATTGAGCAGATGGGTTCTCGCCAATTATTTCGTTATAAACCGATGCTATTTTTATAGTATGATGCCAGGAAGGAAGAGTGCACCCGGAATTTAGTGTGACACGTTTTGTTTGAAGAAAATGTATTTCAAGAGTTTATCGAATCCGGAAATATGAAAAAAATAATTAATTTTCAAAATTGTCGTAGGGCCTACATGTACATGTCATCTCAAAGTGAGGAAGGACGAATCTTTTCTGCAGCGAAAATAACGTACTCTTGCAAAAAGGAAAGATATGCATTTTCCGCAATCTATATAGACATAGACCAGGGAATAATTCCCTGCATAGACAAAGAAGACAAAAAAGATAATAAATGAATAGGAAAATAAATAAATAAATAAATAAATAAATAAATAAGTGCATATAACGAGTGAAGCAAGTCAAAACAGATCCTTTTCTCTACATCTGTGTCTTACGTATTATGATTAAAACATATACGATTTGAATTTCCCTCACGTCGATCGGCAAAATTTTCTTGCGTTCTTTAAATTGCCTGGCAATTATAGTATATTTGTATATGCTGGTTTAGTAAAAGTTTAGAAAATTATGTGTGTAAGAAATTAACGCTAACACCAACCTTTAAGAAGTACAGAGACTTTGCACTTGTGTGTGAGTGGCTTTTTTCCACGGCATGTAATCTCTTCATTGTAATCTCTTCATAACACGATTTACTTAAAGACGAAGGGGTTAGTGAAAAAGATGAATAAAACAGAAATCACCAACTCCCAAACGTACTGTAGCTGAAGTGAACTAAATTTGTTGGTAAAAAAAAGAAATTAGTATTTTACTGGTGAATGAAATTGGGAAAAACAAGAGACTGATTTTTCTTTTTCTTATCTTTTTATTTATTATTATAATTTTTTCGCATAATAAGCCTTATATCATTTTCTCATGAATCACCAATAACTGGTTAACACCTCAAAATAATAATAGTTTTACCTGGACATTGAAATGTTTTTGCCATGCAAACATATCACAGAATACATAAAGCCTTGAGAACTGCACTCACTCACTTGGTTCAAACAAAATAAATTAGTTACATTATTTGTAACAATTAAAAATTATTATTTGTAAACATAACTGTGAACAGTGGGCAAAGTGCAGGAAATGGTGAAATTCGGATTGTCTTTGACTTGGTCTTTCATCCTTTCTGCTTTTTTTTATATATTTTATTAATTAATTTATTATTATTATTATTATTATTATTATTATTATTATTATTATTTGCAGGGGGAGAGGGAGCAGTTAGTCAAACATTAAAATGTCTTGAAATCATGAAATCCTAAGTCAAAAAAGAAGTTAGAAATCTGTGAGCAATTACTATAACTGCGCAGATGGACAGTATAAGGCACATGACAAATTACTCAGTAATTATTACCAATGTCCATCATAAGTGAGTGTTTAATAAACGTCTACACCTATCTTACCAAACATTTTCAAACACGAGTTCTACAACATCATAAGCAACAAAACAATAGGAGTATTGAGTAACATGACATATACTGTTATATGTCAAATACTTCAGGGGGGCTTTCTATAAAAAGAACTTTGCCCCCAAATTTGGTCTCCGCTTTTAGACCACAATACTTCACAAAATCAATAATTTACTAGGAAAGTTTTGCAATAGTTCACTTAAACAGAATAATTCCACGTAATGGTTTAAAATAACATTTTTGGGGTTATTCAACAAAAAACTGAAGAATTAGGCAAGAACTATCCACAATTTAAAAGTTAATTACACAGAGTCTATCCTTTCGCTATTTTATCTCAGAGAAGAGATAGAATCAAATCACCTTCCCCAATGTTCTACTAAAAAGTGACAGAATTTTGCCATGACACATTATGTCCAGTTCCTGATGGACGTTTTGGGAAAGTTTGCAAAAAAAAAAAAAAAGAGATCCCTCTGTATCAGTTCACAATGAGAAATCTTAAGACAGGTCCACTAAATTCAACTTGAACCAGTTCTGGGTGTCAACATAAACCATTATGCAAACAAGCCGATTAACCACCAGGGTTGTCAACAACTCGGTTAGACTATATTTATCCCATACAATGCCAATTGGAACTTTTCATTAAATACCTAATTTTTTTTTTCAATTTCCCAATAATTATTACTAAATCTAATATCCAAAACTGTTAAAAAATTACCATCATTAATTTATTTTATATACTGTTTTGCAGGTACCGCATAACCATTTTTGACATAACAGTGAAATAGTTCACTCCTAATCTCCATTATAAGAGAGGTTCAAATATTAGAATATCTGAAATTATTTTTGATATATAAAAAGGCCTACTGCCCATTGTGTTTGTGAGTGTTATTGTTTTTATCTACTACAGTAACAAGTTACAAAAGATTCCAAAATATTTCTCAGAACTATGAACCAGTGATTTTGTTGTCCAAGGCTGTGCTGGAAGATATCTGATTTATCTGAAGTTTTTAGTTATTTTTTAAACCAGACCTAACAGTAGTGATATCAAATTGTGTGCATTCAAGATTTTTTTTTTTTGTAAAATCTTCAACCTTCTGGTCATTCATTTTTTAAATAATCATTATCATAACCATTATCAACCTAGTCTGTACAGCCACATTTCGTATGTACACACACTTCACTGTCACCACACTGTAGCATACATGGGACATAAAGATCCATCCGGCACTCCAGTTATGACAAAACTGTAACAGGCATCACCCCATTAATATACTACATAGCACCGCAGCATTATCACAGAAGCAGATATGAAAGGGAATGTGTAGAGGCATGGGCCACCTTTTTTTTTTTTTTTTTTTTGTTCTAGAAATAAATAGGCAAATCCTGATACAGTGGCCTCTCCTCTATATGTGGGTCTGTTCCACTCCTCTTTATAAAATAAGTCTGTGTCTACCTCTGTGTATTTTAATAACATGTACATGAATGTAGAGATAACAGATGAACTGTTTTCATGTCAAAATTTCATCGTCACTGTCGTCATGGAAACTTGTCTGTACAATACTTGGGTCAGTCAAAAGTTCCTCGTCATATTTCTTTTTCCGCGACGCTGACCTCATTATGTTCACTTCCTCCTCTCCTGCCTCGGATATATCTCTGACAAGCTCTTCAAACAAGTCATCGTCCCCTTGATTTAACTGAAATATAACATTTACATCATGATATATGTCATGTAATATTCCCTTTACTTAAAACTCCTAAACAGGAAAAAAATAAATTCTATCGTGTAAGCTGTAGAATTGATTCAAAGTGAATTTTTTCAATTGTGGCAGTGCATGTGTACCAAAATTTGCCAAATATTAAAAGGAAACAATTAATATCACACTAGTTTGATGACATATTTTAACATTATATTATAACATGGGATGGTCACAAGTGTAAAGTGTGAAAATACATTTGACTTACGTTTTTTGGCAGACTTACCTTGACTGCATTTGATGTGACAGTAAACTTGGAATTATTGCAAGTGTGACAGTAGACTATAAGTATGACAGTGTGACAGAAAACCTGGCAAAATGACTTGAATTTTAACAGAAAACTTGGCAAGACAAGTGTTAGAGGTACAAAGAACTTGCTGTGAAAGCTTTAATACATGTTTCAGTGAAACTTGTGTGACCCTGCTGATCAGCTGCCTTATACTTACAACTGAATATTGATAATTTGGAACCGATGACCTTCCAAAACAGATCTTCACTCTAGTTTTAAATGAGTTTCTGAAAAAACAACCATTTAAAATTACACCTAATATTATACTGATTATGACCAGATACTGATGATGATGGCAATCACATACCAAAAAAAAAAAGAAAAAACTATAATGCCTTACAAACTGACTCTCTAAAGCATCTTTCTTTCAATATTTCAAACTAAAAAATTCATTTACTCCATCTTAAATCTAGCAATCACAAATCTTTGTTGATCATTATTCTGAACTGACTTAGCCATGACCAATTTTCCACCAAAGTATATTTGCAAAACGGGTCATAGTATCACAGGACCGATCAGTTATTTTACACTAACATTTAAAAAGCATTCAAAATGGCATTTACAACGATACTCACCTTCTTTCTTCCTTATGGAAGTATATGACTAACAGACATAGTAATATGACCCCCATGAATGTAGATATAATGGCAGCAATGGTTGAGGCACTAGGTGGTCCCCCCTGGGTTGGCCCAGTGTGACCCCCTGAGCCGCTGTCATGGTCATGGGGCACTGGGCTTGGATTATGGCTGAAATGAATGAATAACATGTCATTTTCCCCTTTTTATGCATTTTGGTCGGACATGATTGTACTGAACACAAATGTTGCATTCCTCCCAATTTTCAAAGTTATATGTAACTTTTTGGCAAATACCACAGAACAGAGAAGGTGTGTGTGTGTGTGCATGTGTGTGTATGCATGTGTGTGTGCGTGTTACATACATACATACATAGCCATGAGTACCAGTGCATATGTATATCAGTGTAAAATGCATAGTTTGCAGGTACACTGCTTGAGATACCTACATGTCAAACTGCACACATGCTGCTGGGGTGCCCCAATCAAAGAGATATTCACAGGAGTGGGACTCAAAGTCAAATGCAGGTTCTCCCTGGAATGTAAAGGAACATCAAATTATCCCAGCCTATAAGTATGTCACTGGAAAATATATCAGAGGTATTCGAATAAATGAGGAATTAAATATGACATATGCTCATGAATAAAAACTAACTATAAATATAAAACCTGTTTTCTCCCCTTAAATGTCAAGAGTTAATCAGTGTACACTACTTACCCACTCCTCAGTACAATAGAAGTCTATGATAGTGCGCACTGTCTTCGTGTTATCCTTACCACAGGCACTGGGAGACTCCATTATCATCTCCAACACATTATCTGAAACACAAAAAATATCAAATAAGAACCTAATATCTGTACAGAATCATACTGTTTTAAAATTATTCATATTTCTCCAGCAGGTTGGATTATGCTTTGTTGGGGCGGATCCAGAGATATTTCTGACAGTCTTCCAAATTATCTTTGTTGATTCATCCTCCATATTTGACTGTCTTCTGNTAAAAATAGAACAAAAAAGGAAAAAGGAAAACACAAAACCAAAAAAAAAAAAAAAAAAAAAAAAAAAAAAAAACTATAATGCCTTACAAACTGACTCTCTAAAGCATCTTTCTTTCAATATTTCAAACTAAAAAATTCATTTACTCCATCTTAAATCTAGCAATCACAAATCTTTGTTGATCATTATTCTGAACTGACTTAGCCATGACCAATTTTCCACCAAAGTATATTTGCAAAACGGGTCATAGTATCACAGGACCGATCAGTTATTTTACGCTAACATTTAAAAAGCATTCAAAATGGCATTTACAACTATAGTCACCTTCTTTCTTCCTTATGGAAGTATATGACTAACAGACATAGTAATATGACCCCCATGAATGTAGATATAATGGCAGCAATGGTTGAGGCACTAGGTGGTCCCCCCTGGGTTGGCCCAGTGTGACCCCCTGAGCCGCTGTCATGGTCATGGGGCACTGGGCTTGGATTATGGCTGAAATGAATGAATAACATGTCATTTTCCCCTTTTTATGCATTTTGGTCGGACATGATTGTACTGAACACAAATGTTGCATTCCTCCCAATTTTCAAAGTTACATGTAACTTTTTGGCAAATACCACAGAACAGAGAAGGTGTGTGTGTGTGCGCATGTGTGTGTATGCATGTGTGTGTGTGTGTGTGTTACATACATACATACATAGCCATGAGTACCAGTGCATATGTATATCAGTGTAAAATGCATAGTTTGCAGGTACACTGCTTGAGATACCTACATGTCAAACTGCACACATGCTGCTGGGGTGCCCCAATCAAAGAGATATTCACAGGAGTGGGACTCAAAGTCAAATGCAGGTTCTCCCTGGAATGTAAAGGAACATCAAATTATCCCAGCCTATAAGTATGTCACTGGAAAATATATCAGAGGTATTCGAATAAATGAGGAATTAAATATGACATATGCTCATGAATAAAAACTAACTATAAATATAAAACCTGTTTTCTCCCCTTAAATGTCAAGAGTTAATCAGTGCACCCTACTTACCCACTCCTCAGTACAATAGAAGTCTATGATAGTGCGCACTGTCTTCGTGTTATCCTTACCACAGGCACTGGGAGACTCCATTATCATCTCCAACACATTATCTGAAACACAAAAAATATAAAATAAGAACCTAATATCTGTACAGAATCACACTGTTTTAAAATTATTCATATTTCTTCAGCAGGTTGGATTATGCTTTGTTAGGGCAGATCCAGAGATATTTCTGACAGCCTTCCAAATTATCTTTGTTGATCCATCCTCCATATTTGACTGTCTTCTGATAGAAAAAATTAAACACCTGTTAATGTAAACCTGAAAATCTGACCATCTTCTGGAAAACCAAATACCAAGCTGCATTACCTTCTAAGTAGAACTTGCTGCTGTTCATGGTGCCTAAATGTCTGTAGAATTGCGCCCCCACTTTCGTCTGACAGATGGCAGCACCTTTGCATTCTGGCACATCAGAGACGGCCTCTCCAGAGCCCAGGTCTATGAGGTATCTGTAGTGGTCGGAGCCACGCAGCTCATCTGCATAATGATATCTGGAAAATGGGAATAAATTCCAAACTTCATGGGCTTGTGGCACCTAAGATTTTAAGCCCAGAAATTGGTCTGCACTTTTAGCAAGACCAATTTTTTGTCTACTTTGACTAAAAATATATCACAGTTATGAGAGTAGCCTGATAGAGTAGCCAATAAGAAATATTGTCCCTTTTTTACAACAAAAAAGACATGGAAGTACGTTTCAGAGCAACACATATTTTTATTTTATTTCAGTGGACTGGATCCATCATAAGTAAAAGGATACCAAATTTTAGGACTTTAAATTTTGACAAAATCTGGGGCTAAAGTTCTTCTATAAATCCTGTCAATGAACTTTGAAGCAAGATAATCTGAGTAAAAAGTAGAACAGTTAATGAAACTTCTCTGGTCTTCTAAATAATAAAATGTTAACAAAACTATTTCAATAACATTTAAGTTTAGAGTGTATTCTTTCTCCAAAAGCTCAGCATTCTGAAATTATAATATCTCTTAAACCAACCTCTCAAAACTTACAAAAATATGGTTACGAAAATCAAGTACTCACTTTTGAGAGATATTTCTCAGGTCTATCACACCTTGTGTCTTAGGGTCCTGGAGTATGCCATTCTCATTTTTCAGACTCTCCACTTCCTCCTTGCAGGCAATGGAGGTTTTCCAGAGGAAATTAAACTCACATTTGCCTGTCTGGTCTTGGCTGGATAAGAAGAAACATTTTGTTAGAAATGGCAATGAAAAAAATCATTCCACTTGTATTGTATGTAACTGATAGTTTGGATGCCAAAAACAGCACTGGCACCATTAAGATTATTATCTTCTATTATTATCATCTTAGATTATTATCCATAGTACTCTTCTAGGGTATAATCACATTTTTGAAACTTTCAGCATCAATTGAATCTTTGTTGAACAAGTAGTTGACAAAATAGCATTTAAATAATATAATGCACTTTGGGGTTAATTGTTTGGGTTAGAAATAGTAGAAAAACAAACACGTCACCTCCTATGTTCACAAAAAGCATAATTTGGCATTAAAATAGGTTCCCCTACCACAATACATAAACTACAGACTTCTGTTAATCATGTACCACAGGTCACCCTACTGTGAGTTGAAAAAAAGGCACATTGAAATAAAACTTCCCATCAGTGAATTACACACCTTGGTATAAAAACTGGTCCTCCAACTGTGTTACTGCACTCGAATTTAATAACTGTAGAAGCTGAAGGGTTGCCATGGCCACAAGCATTACCCCCGGCGGTGTATTTCAGTACTAAAACGTTGTCATCCCCTGAAACATAAATAAACACAAAATTATGCCTCAGTGTAAATTATCTTGATACTTTTGAGTATTTTAAATTAAGTTTATGGAAGTTCTTAAATAACACTCCTAAATGATTTTTCAAGTATCAAGTATATACACAACATGTCACTTACCCTCCATTGTGAGTTGCTGTGTTATTACCGAGCCTAATGAGTTGACCGTTCCGTCTTTCTGTTTTATACAGACTGCAGCATCTGACGGACACTGTTCATGCCCGCTGTGAATCCCCTGACATACATTAATCCAGTACCTACAAATATAACAGTAATATACAGACCAGGGGCGAACCCAGGAATTTATTATAATAAAAATGTACTCTAACATCACTCAGAAAATCAATTAACAATTGGTGTCTATAATAAGCAAAGAATATCTAGATCATAAAGAATCCATTTAAACCCATTTATCCAGTACCAATAATAAATAATGTGTGATCAAACAATAAGGTAAAGCCTTATAGACTTACAAGAAAAACCTATGTGATCAAACAATTAGGTCACGCACCAAAGGCATTTGGTATAATATATTTCAGTCAGTTTCTACTCACATATTTCCATCAGCATCCTCAACTTTCCAACTTCCAGTTTCTCTGGACAGAAGGCGCAGATCGTACAAATTGCCACCATGAGACAGAAAGCACTCTTCTGTCACAGGAGGACAGGCCAAGGGAGTCTTCCATGTGAAAGCAACATCGCAAGCACTTTGCTGAAAAGTATGACAAAGGAGATTAAAATACTTTATAAATCAGATTTTGTACAAAAGAAAAAGCAATTCATCTTGTAATACTGCGGCAATGATAAAAGTCAACTTTATATACCTATGTTTATTTTACACAATATTTTTTCCGTTTATTCCAGGTAACATATTCATTTATAACATATGATAAGCAATTTGCAAACACGATTACATTGGCAACAATTATAATATGGAATGAATACCATAGGTCAACAGTATACTGTGACATGGACAATGAGACCAAACAGGTAACACTTTGAGACATTGGGCAACAGTGGGCTACTTTCATCAACATCAATTTCAAAGTAACAATGACAATGTGGCAATATAACTGATGCAAAGTATCACTGGTTGACATTATGTTTCTACAACAATAAAAAATTGTCGTAATGCAATATAGTAAACATTGAAGAACTGGTTCTGACAGCGTGTCTCTGCAGCAGAAATGTCAATGAATTGAGAGACATTACTTTAAATGGCAATGTGTCACTGCGCTGGACACTTACAAACATTGTGTTTATGGAACAATGTGATGACAAAACTTACAGTCAGTAATGTTGGCTGGCTTGCCCCTGCTGTTCTGTCACACTCAAATATAATTTGGGATGATGCTTTTCCAGGTCCTAAAAACAAATGAAATAACTTCAAAAATGGAAATTTACATTATAAAAAAATATAAATTTTGAAATGGTAAAATATTTTAAAACAATTTTCCAACTGACCTGAATGGGCACTACTGCTATACATAGGGTGTTTTGTACTTTGGCCAAATTCTCCTTTTTTTCAGATGAACAGATAAGTATTCTGATTTGGTTTCAGAAAACTCTATCTACTTACCACTACTGGCGCAGGTTCCCCCGTCGGTGTATGTTAGCTTTAGCATCCCACCTTCATAAGTGATGGTGGAGGAGGCTGCAGAACCAAACACGACGCTGTCGCTCTTACAAACCCCTGCACTGTTGCAACTGCTGGAGACCCCATACAGAGGACCGCACACATTTAACTTGTAGTCTGAAACCTGAGATATGATGACAATGACATAAATATTAATATCATAAATTAATAAGTTTCCATTTTTATCAATTTTGTTTTTTTTTTTTAATTTCATGAGCAAAAAATTTTCGATGATTTGGGCATAGGCACAAAACTAACAAATCTTAGAGTATTTACCAAACACTCTTACATGTAATAAGACCATTTTCTGAATATAATGATCTCGTACCATAAAATGTTTATCAAGTCTTATTATAATTGTGCACCACAGAATGAAGAATTCTAACCAATAAGGTCAGTCACTCATACACGCTGACTGGACCTACCAACTAATTTAAGATGAGAGAGTCCCCCTTGAATCGGAGCATGCATAACAGAACTTCCCATTTAACAGACCATACCTGATAATAGCCCTGCGGATCTGATGAAGTCTTTCTGAGGGATGTTAAATCAAAGGTGTGTCTGGTCTTGCTATCATAGAAGGTACACTGGTCATGAACCACTGGAGTGGCTTCTGGGCAAATGATGTTGGTTCTCCAAACAAATACATACTCACAGTCTGTCACATCCTCTAGATAAGGCTGGCCCTGCAATTTACGTAGAATAATCATTTTATGAACTGGAAAATGCTATGAGCAATGGTTGTTGGACGTATTGTATCAAATGTTTTTTATTTTAAATGTAAATTCCAAACCTGTTTAGTAGACTGCTGATGTAATTATCCTTGATATGATGTTTTCACCAGTTAAAATGTCAAGTTATGGGTGTATAAGATTGGCTGCATTAGTGTATTTATATGTGTGTGTGTGCGTGCGTGCGTGCGTGCGTGCGTGCGTGCGTGCGTGCGTGCGTGCGTGCGTGCGTGCGTGCGTGCGTGCGTGCGTGCGTGCGTGCGTGTGTGTGTGTTATATAATACCTGCTGTGAGCCCTGCTGGCACTCAAATATCACCCTGGAGCTGATGTTCTTGGCTGGATTGGAACTGCACTTGTCACCGTGGTCATAAATCAGTGTCACCTTACCAGAGGACGTGTCCACGGATGGAGGGGCACGGGACTTCCCTAGACCCTGCAAGAAATACCAAAATAATGACAATATCAATCTTTGTGGCCTGTGTCACATTATAATTTCAGCAGAAAACTTTCTTGATTTCAAGACTAAAACATTTCATTTATTTTGATCTAAACTAGATGTTATGTGTTATGTAGTGTGTTTAATTGTGAACATTTTGCTTCATTTAAAAAAAGACAGGTGTGAAAAATGTATTAAAATAAAATGTATTAAAATGCCAAACAGCAAGCAGAACAATGCTGGGTAGAAAGGCCACATGTTCTCACCAGAGGAGAGTCTCCAGTCTTCACTCTGCAAGCAGATGCCCCCGCTGGACACAGCGTTCCTTGGATAGGGTTGAGAGGACGGCAGATGTTGATGTAGAAGGTGGCTCCGGGGTCCTTGGAGTCTGGGGCAGTGTTCATGGCCAGGTGGTGACCACTGGTCATGATGAGGGGGGACAGGTCAATAGTGCCCTGGGCAGTGTCCACTGCACAGTGTACCTGGTATTGAATTACATATTATCAGTATCAAAAACTTAAAAACAAAAATTTTATGGCTATCAGGCTTAAGTCTATTCTACGGTTAACATATCCAGACATGAATCTTGGTTTAAAGAAAAAAAAAAAAAAAGAAAAAAATAGGATGAAACGAATTGGTGAAAAGGGGTCCACTTAAAACAGAAAATCCAACCTCCTCCTAAAAATGAATACAGAATTTAAAATGAAAAAAATGTTATTTGGCACCTGTTAGTTTTGTTCCACATGTTGTCACTGAACTGTTTACAATATCAATACTGTTTACTAACAAACCTGTATTTAAGATCAACATTTCATATCAGTAACATATTTAACAGCCCTAGGCCTATTCTATGTGCCTCACCTGTGTTTCACAAGCCAATTCTGTATGCCACACGATATAAAATGTACACCCATCCACATCATCAATATACTGAGGTGTCCCCGTCCCTGACCCCTGTGCCCCACACACAAAGGTAATGATCGTATTCCTGGACAGCCCAGTATTCGGGCATTTATCGCCTCCGGAATAGTTTAACATCAACGATCCATCATCGTATTGTAACCTTGCATTGGCTATGCCACTGTTGTAAGAGTGCCTCTCATTGGTCACGACTGTCTGACAGGCTCCTGTAAAAGATTACGTGCTGTGTGTTAGGGGACATGAAACTGTCGCGATGAAGTGCTGTGTTTAATATTACATCGTGTTTAATATGATGTATGACATATTTGCAAAGGTGTATCTCTTGTCCTAGACATGTTACATTGTGTTTGGTGCGACTGAGTTCAGCATATCAGCAAAGGTGTATTTTATGTATAAAATATTGTGTCACATTGTCTAACAGTTTGTCAATGTATTCACTGAGGCACTGTGGGTGGTTGTGCTAATGAAAGAACAAGCGCTTTGATAGCCATATCGAACCTGAATTGTCCCCACATCCCACGGGAGCATTCTTCACAGGAGCACAGATGTTTATATCCATCCTCTGCCCACTGGCGTCTCTCACACTGTACCCAGTGTCCTTGGCCAATGATTTCAAGTCAAATGTGTAACCTGAAACCCAATGATAGAGCATTTAATATTTAGTGAATATAGTTAAATGTCAAGTGACAGATTCATATTGAGTACCACATCTGAAGAGTATCACTGTGACGTTGTGACAGTGACATTGCTACATTGACATTCATAGGGTATGACAGTGACAGAGCACAGATCATATACTGAATAAGTATTATATCTGCAGGATATATTTTTGACACAGTGTGGCAGTGTCAGAGTGTAAGTGTGATGATGTGTCAGAGGGGAAAAGCAATGACAGTTTGTGTGACACTATGTAGCACTATATGACACAGTATGACACTATGTAACACTGTATGACACTATGTGTATGACACTGTATGACACTATGTGACACAGTATGACATTACGTGACACAGTATGACACAGTATGTCACTGTGACACAGTATGACACTGTATGGCACTGTGACACAGTATGACACAATATGACACTATGTGACACAGTATGACACTATGTGACACAGTATGACACTATGTGACACAGTATGACAGAGTGAGAGTACCTGTGACTGGGTTGACAGCAGTGCAGTTATTCCTGGTCGTATCTCCTCCGTGATTCACAGGACACGCTGCACTGGTTCTCCACATAAAGTGGTAGTCACAGTTCTCTGTCAGAGTGTACACGGGATTGGTATCCTGGAGAAACCAATTAATAATAATAATAATAATAATAATAATAATAATAATAAGAGGAAGAAGAAAAAAGATACTTGAAAATCATATAACTCTTTAACTTTTTAATTATTAATATTAGCTCTCAACAGAACTAAAAGTTTTTAAATTTTCATCTCTCTAACAGAAAAAAAAAAAAAAAAAAAAAACAGTCCATTCCAAATACATGCAAATAATTGTGTTATATATGAAAACTTTTTTATCACAAATTTACCTACTGCCTTAATACTCTTCCACACTGTCACAATGACCCAACCACAACATCACACACTTGTTATTTCAACATCATCACTCACACAATACAATCATCATTGTACTTACAATAGCAGCATGGTCACATTCAAAGGTGATGATAGTTTTAGAATTCCCACTACCCATAGCACATGGTTCTCCATTGGTGTAGGTGAGGGTCAGTCTGTTGTTGACCATAGAGAACGGCTGGTCAGTCACCTCTCCAAGATCATGAAATCTATAGGATAAAGGTTAAATATTAATATACAAGTAGAAAGCATAATTATTATGGTTATTATAAACATAAACACCATGCATTTATGAGTGACATCACTTTTTTCATAACTGTAATCTTTCCATAAAAATTTCATTACCTGCACAGCAATCTTTCAATACGGTACAATATCTCAATTTTTTAAACTAAAATAATATAACTTTACAGTAAAAGTAAAGGAAACTTAGAGATTCCAATTCAATTTCAATGTCATTTCTGTCTTCCTTACTTGACTGTATATTTTGAGTTTGCTGCAAGTCCTTTTTTGCATATTCTTACAAAACAACAAGCATACCTCTTTGTATAGTTTCTTTCATCCAGATTGATCAGGCAGGCTGCAGACTTATGGGGACACATTACATCTACAATCAAGAGAGACATTTTTAAAAGAAAAATGTGTCTGAGTTAGCCATGGTTAGATATGATCATACCCGATAAAGTGATCAAGTTTTCTCAAAATATAATAATTATATCTAAATGAAAGCAAGGGTTACATTTATACAGTCCTCAATACTGCCTGTTATAACAATCTAGTTAAAAAAATTGTCCTGTATTTGATAGTACATATATGTGGCTATTAATAACAGTTAAAATGAGTTTGAATCAATAAGTAAGAAGCTCAAAAATATCAAGAAAATGCTGAAAAGATGAATTTCAAAGTCTAAATATCAAATGCAATATTAGTTGTAACAGTGCCTACTTTTTTCATGGACTACAGTGGAGCAGACATTGATGATGAACTTTTTGCGTGGAGAAGCCGAATCAGTGACGTTATAATTGCCCCTGGCCAAGGTTAAACTGCTCAGGTCGTACTGGTTGTTCTGGGCATCACGGTAAATGCACTCGACTACTTTGAACAGGGCACACGCATACGACGTCCTCCATTCAAACACGTACATACAGTCATCTGTTCTTTCGATAAACATAGGGCCTTTGGTGACCCCTGACGTTGAGTGATCGCACTGAAATCTGATCAAGGTTGAGCGGGTATGGTTGCCACGGCAACCTCCATCGCCTCCAGTGTACTTCAGGCTCATTATGCCATCTTCATACGTGAGATTTCCATTGGCTATACCTGGAGATATCATTCCCATCAAAAAATACTCCTTTTAATTATCATAATACATCAGCATGGTACAAGTTATATCAGACGTTTTCACTTAATAGCTTTTATAAGAGCAAAATGTACGTTTCTTCCATAAATGAAAATGTGTTAAAAAAAGCACTCAGAGAGAGAGAGAGAGAGAGAGAGAGAGAGAGAGAGAGAGAGAGATTACCTGCACTCCATGACCCTGGTACTCCACTCAGTACTTTCTCTACCTGACAGCTTCCCACGTGTCTGCCAGGATCGCAATTCGCAGAACCCTTCTTGATGTCATCACACACATTGAGGAGAAACCAGCTGCCGTCTGCAGACACGTTATAAGGCGTGGTGGTGTTCCTCAAGCCATTCAGGTTGTATGGGTAGTGATAAACTGGATCCCTAACGGCACAACTGGCACCAATTTCTCTCTGGAACATACATTTATATATAAAAACACTATTTCTTATGAACATTTTTATATATATTAGCTGAATGAAAAAAATTGTAATAGTAATATCATTATCTTTTTATTAAAGGAAACATATCCAGAGAGCAAGAATGAAGGATTTTTGCACATATCTTGGCGTATAGTACCCAACTGCTCATATCATTCAAGTTTTTAACATTTTAATATTACAGCTTAAACTATTCACTAACAGCTTTAGTATACCTTTTTTTTTCTTAAATTCTTCCATCCATATCTGATGGTATTTCATAGTCTTATCCTTACTTACCCTGACTGGGCATGCTGCTGGTGTATCCCAAGTAAAGAAGTATTCACAGTCAGATTTATCAGAGAACACTGGACCATGCTAAAATGGATGAAATATGATCCTAATAAAAGTAAAAGACATCTAAAAGAACTTAGGATAAATAAGTAAAAACTGAAGCTGTCCATTAATTGACTTACTGCTATGATTACAAATGCCACCTACAAAAATACTAAGAATTGCTCCATATGCTATAATATTTCCACCATAATGCTACAATGTTCTTTTATTTGCATGTGCACCACACTTATAACAAATCCAACAGAATATTCCACCTTTCAAAGTAGATCACTTACACTGTACCTATATGTGTGCATGCATGCATGTTCCCTATGAATGCACATGCACGTCAAACAAGAATTCAACCCATGAATAAAACGAATAATCACCTCCTTTTCGGCGCAAGAAAAAATAATCCTTGTGCTGCGATGATTCTGATTTTCTTTTCCGAGGTGACACAGGGCGCCCCCTATGTACCTGACCATGACAGTCCCATCCGCTGCCACCACAGGTTTGCTCTGTATGTATCCCATGTTGAAGGAGCCGGTGCTTTTGACAACACATCCACCTACAGGTCCACCTGCAATACAGTGATAGGGTACGTTAAAGACCATAACTGACTGGCAATTGAACTAGAGGATCAGAGAGGTGATACTGCCTTCTGGCATTGTACCACCAGTGATATGATAACTTACAGGCCACAACTGACTGATCATTGATATAAAAGATTTCATTTTACTCTCTTTAATATGGTATTAATAGCACTTTGAAAGCAGCCAAAAAATGAAACTCATAGTAATAAATAGTTAATATGCAAAATGGGATATGCTGTATCAAAGCAAATGTGTTATTGTTCAAACATGTTGATAAAAGGTGTAAAATCATCAACAGCAATTAATGCCTTTCATAGCTCAAGATACACACATTCACACAATATCTTCGAAACACATGAAGTAATTTCAAAAATTTGAAAATATGTCAAAATATTTTAAGAGGACAATAAAAAACACCATGCTTTCTAGAATGAAAATCAGTTATAATAATGTATTATTTGAAATTGATCATTAATTTTTAAGACAAATTTTACCTGGACAACTGGAGCCGGACACCATGTTGATAGGTCTGCAAACATTGATATAGTAGACGCCATTCGTGTCTCCTTCCTCGGTGTCTATTGCCTGCCAGTTCCCAGTTGTTTTTGACAATGGATTCAGGTCGTACATGTTGCCATAGTGATCGTACACACTGCATTCGACCGGCTCAGGGGGACAGGCCAGGGATGTGTGAAAGGTGAAGATGTATTTGTGCCCCTCTTGCTTGGAGAACACTGGCACCCCCAAGGGTACTGTTTTATCACAGGTGAAGGTTATCTCTGTGGTTGTACGCATCCCTATGGAGAAATAATATCACAAAGTTTAACTACTACTGGCCGGACTCAGAAGTAAACCTCAGGATACACAGTTTCTGAACCATAAGAGAGCAGTGGATTTTTGACTGGTAACTTAACTCTTAAATCCACCCACTCATCCCCAAAATAATTTAATAGAACAGCTATGCTAGGATATATGCATAAAGGATCTTTTCTGTGATAAATGACACAGTCAGATATTAGCAGAACTCCAACTCACCATTCCCCACAGGCTTCCATGTAATTTCTAGATACCTGTGCCCTTATTGCTGGCCAGTCATGTACATGACATCACACATTAACCCCACCCAAAAGAATGATCCCAGCCACAGCTGTTACAGAAATCACACAAATAACCTATAAAGTGGACACACCCCGCTGAGCCAGACAAAGCCCTTGTCCAATACCTTACCTGTGCTCACGTCTCTATCCCCATAGTAAGTCAGCTTCAGCTGGCCATCATCAGAGTACTCCAGCTGGGTAGAGTTCGTGTAGTAAGGACCCAGTCTGTTTCCCGTGCTGTTATCACTGGAGACCTGACAGGCCGCAGCGCCACGGCAGCTGGTCACCTGGGTGCTCAGGTTACCACAGATGTTCACCTAACAGACAAGATTAATAAATTAATATATTACTTCAAAATTACAAATAAAACAATATACCATGGGCTGCAATTGCTATGCATTTATGCAATTTTACTCTTTGAATGAATAATAAATTGTGTTAATATTTACCTTTAATTTTCTTGGTGCATTTAAAATCAACACATTACTTGACAGTGCCATCACTGTGATCAAGGCTAAAGTGTCACAGGCATACACAATGTTACAGACATACACAATCCTCTGCAGTCTTACCATGTAATTTTGGTTATTAACAGCATCATGAACCAAGTACACCTCTCCTACTGTTTTCCTGAGAGGCTGAAGATTGAAGACATACTCAGAGTTGGGATCTTTCACCGTGCAAGGTTCGCCATTGCCACCCTCTGTATCCTTGATGTCACAGGCAGCCTCCGTCTCCCAGCGAAATACGTAGGTACAGCTGTCAACCTGGTAGCTGCTAGGGCCAGAGGTCTAGAATAGAGAAATGTGATATATAGGTCAGATGTCTAGAATATAGAAATGTGATATATAAAGGTCATATGTCTAGAATATAGAAATGTGATATATAAAGGTCAGATGTCTAGAATATAAAAATGTGATGTATAGGCCAAATGTCTAGAATAAAGACATAAGAGGAGAAATGTGATATATAGGTCAAATGTCTAGAATATACTCTAAATGTGATATCTATGTAGCTGTTAGGGTTAGACGTCTAAAACACAGAAATGTGGTGTCTAGATAGCTGCTAAAAATTCTACATAAAATTTCCTTAACTTGCATTTCCACCAAAAAGGACAGTATCAACCATAAAATAAGAAAACCTCCATCCCTGCTACTTACCAAATCTCCTTTCTTACAAATAAAATGGATCCTGGTGCTGTACTGTGTCAAAGTGCCATTGGACAAGGTGCACTGCCCTCCATTCAGGTACTCTATCAATATGTCTGGTCCCTCATCGGTCTGGCTGACCCTGGGGCTGGTCTTGGCCTCACCCATGTTTGATATGGAAACTTTCTCCTGAAATGAAGAGCAACTTTCTTTTTTACCTGTTATTCATTTAATTTATTCAATCCTTCCTTCATTTATTTATTTATTTGCCTTCTTTGGTCAGTATAAGAGGAAGATTATGAGGACATGAAGAGTCAGCCTTTTTATTATAAGGTCAAGGGGGGGATGTTTTAAAATGGTTTTTACTTTTGGTTATTTGAATTTGTTTGGTTTTTGTGAAATCATACAACAGCATAGCATACTGGATAACCTGCTGCAGTTCTTTAGCTGTCATTTTAGTCACTACATACAGATAGCATTTGAACAGCAGTGTCCTCTTCATCTTTTCGTTATAATTTTTTGTGTTTGGACAACAGTTGCTGTTACTGTAGTAGTATATGACAGAATAAGACGGCTCTATGATGCATAACTTATAGAGCTATTCATCTACTTGATCTCTGTTCAAATTTTCTTTTGCCTTCCGTTTTTTCAGTTTATATTTTCAAATCTCACTTTTACGAATAGGTGTCTGCTTCTGCAGTTGTTATCTTATTTCGTGACATTTTTGCTGATTTCTTTGATACCAATGACCTTTAATTATTGACATCCACAAAACAATAGAACACATATGGACCAGGAATAACTTTTAATGCTTCCCGTTATTTACCTGTCTATTTGTTATGGTTGTCATGCAAACGGCAGCAGTGGGGTCACATCCACTCTCTACGTTGACTGGATTCAGGGGCCGACACAGGTTAAGGTAGAAGTTGTAGGTTAAGGAATCATTCTTCTTATCTGCCGTTACCCAATTTCCACCATTTTCGGACTTGGCCAAGCTGTTCAACAGATACCATAACAACAATATTAACATCATGATAATTATTGCTCAGTATATGGCAAATCTATTATTCTGATGTTTATATTGAATTTCATTACTATTATTATATAATCAGAAAAGATTACGATCTTATATTGGTGAATCCGAGGTCTGAGAAAACTGCATATAAATGGCATAATCACCAAATATAATATTGACTGCTGATAAAATAATTGATGGATTTTAACCAATCAGAGTAAAGGAAACACTTCAAGCAGACAGCTGACCAGAATAAAGGAAATATTATCCGTCAGATAACAAAAAAACAATGATGTACCTTTTGATGTCACCTTGGAAGATACTGATATTCACAAATTTTTTAATTAAACTATTTACTATTTACTGCAGTTGTACTGAGTGTGTTAGGAGTGACAGCCAATGTGATTGTGTTAACCGTGACAGCAAGCTTCCACCATCGCGTTCTCAGACCCACCTGGACAAATCGTACTGTTTCCCAGTAACTTCATCAGTTGCCACGCATTCTATGGGAACATCAGGACAAGCATACTTGGTTTTCCACTCAAACACATAGGAACGATTGGTCTCTTGTACCCATACAGGTGACCCGCGCCCAGCATCGAGGTCACAAAGAAAGGCAATCTCAGTGACCCTTGGTCTTGGAGGGTGGGAGTTGTAGTTGTCACCGTTGGTGTAGGTCAGGTTTATCAGTCCGTCGTAGTAGCTGAGACTTGTAGAGGGTTCCCCAAGGTTCCAGTACCTGCTGAACATGTAAGAAAATATATTTTTCAGTTTCTTTCACATTATTCCTTATACAAGTTACAAAGAGAACAAGTTGTGTTATGGTTTGCTGACTGTGCAATAATTTAAGAAGAAGATGTTAGTCCTCTGTTGCTGTAAAGGAAATTGTTTTTTAAATAATCATAATTATTACTTTTCTGGGCTGACAAGGCAAAGGATGGGCAAAATATGACAAGATATGCCATGATAAGGTGTGGACAAGACAAGTGAGTCCTCAAAAAGGCACAGACAAAGAATATATTTGGCATGCACAAGTGATAGTTGACACAATTATGAAGTTGGACCAGGTGTGGAAAAGACAGGGACAGGGTGAAACCATAGAAAGAGCACAGTAGTCTACACAAATCTGTGACTGTATTAACATACCTATTATTTGAACTCCCTCGCTCCTGTTGACAAACTCCAGCGTTGGCATGTTGCCCCTGGTTACATTTGGTCCCAGTAACAGGCGAGCACACATTGATGAAGTAATCGTGGTGATCATGGGAGACGTTGTAGAAAGCTTTCTCTCCTGTCAACTTTAGCCTATTCAGGTCAAAGCTGAATCCTGGCACATGGGAAAACAAAGAACAATTTGGCACATAAGAAAACAAAGAAGAATTTGGCACAATGTGGAGAGCCAAAAATTTGTGGAAAAAGCAGTAGCATTTACTGAGATAATGCAAACTATCATGAAATATACTAAACAGGGAAAAGTTCACTTTTTCATCTTGATTCTGTTCTTATGAAAAACGTCTGTTAAATTTTTAAGTAATGCAAAATGTACTCTTGTTAAAGAAAAAACTTGCATCAAATCTCAAAACAAATTTTCATGCAATGCAATGAATGTCATTTTTAAGTCTACTCTGAGTAGTCTCAACATGTTTTTATACATATCATATTTCAGTACTTGTCGATCAGCCTGTTAACAGTTGGCAGTACATTTGCTGTTTACTCAAAAAAACATAATTTTCTCACCAGCATCATCATCATAAACTTTACAATCAGTCCCCAGCTTGCGCCCCAGTGCACACGCTGCAGCCGTTTGCCACTCAAATTCGTAAAAACAGAGGTCTGCTGACTTCCTGATGAGAGTAGGGGCGCTCTGTAGGTCACCTAGTATTATTATATTATAATTATAACTATTATTATTATTTTTTCATAGACACAAGCATATTTCAATATAATGCTATTATCGAACAAAGGAAACATGTTCTTACAACTGTACATATAGTTACAGCATTTACTACTGTAACAGTTTTTCTCAGCATATCTCCAGTTATTCCATTTCTCATGTTTATGAAATCAACAATAAATGTGTATTTTTATAATAAAAATTGTTCACAAAGCTATCATTATCAAGGGCAAGTACAGTGACATGATAACGTATTCCACAAGGTTCAACATTACAATCAGTAGGTACAGCAGCACCCCAGAAATCCATGGGTACAAAGCTGGGGTGGCGCTAGCAATTTTTTTTTTTTTTTTGTTTAGCCAAAACACTACTTTTTCATCTTTTTTGTGTTCAAATGGTTTAAATTTGACTAAAATAAGTCAAATCAACCCTATTTTGTTTAGCCAATTTCAGTCAGTTTTAGCATTTGGCTAAACTGGCGAGTGTTAGCACTACCCCAGCAAAGGCATTTATGGACTCACAAAGCTTACATGTTCCATACACACCTGGTCTACATATAAAGGTAATAATAGAGTGTTTCTTTCCTCCCGAGGCACAGTCGTCTCCACCAGTATAGTTCAGTACTATATGGTTTGACTGGTAGACAGGGTTTTGTACATATGAACCAAGGTTTTGGGCAGACCCAGCTTTGGCTGAAATTCAAAAGGGGAGAAAACTAAATGAATATAAAATATTGTATTTGTCAATCAAGGGTATCTTTCAGTGAAATGTGAGTACTGTCTCTCAGTATGTACATCAAATAAAACACTGCACATAACATTTTGCTCAACATAATATTTTGCTCATCTATCATAATCACCATACATCTACTTTAGGTACAATACACATCATTTATCATGGGCTAATTATCATTTGTGACAATGTTACATCAGTGATATGTGCAGCTCATCCAAATGTAAACCTCATCAGGCAATAGACCTAATAAACCCATATCCCCCACAGGACAACTAGTTTGATATAACATATGGCAAATCAGTCCATATTTTGTTCAACATTATTCATATTTACAGAATATCTCTGTCACCATATCAAGATGTTAGAGTAATAATCATTTACCACTATGGTCAGTATTATAACAATACTTACTGATCATACAGACAGCAGAATGCTCTGGACACTGTGCTGCCTCTCCTTGTCTCAGTACATCGTTACATATGTTGATGAAATACTGAGCTTCATCCTGCTCATCACTGTGGCCCGCTCTTACAGCTTCCCAGTTGTTTCCTGCAAAAAACAGAATAGGTGAACATTGCTTTATGTATCACATCAAANCGCTCCATGACCCTGGTACTCCACTCAGTACTTTCTCTACCTGACAGCTTCCCACGTGTCTGCCAGGATCGCAATTCGCAGAACCCTTCTTGATGTCATCACACACATTGAGGAGAAACCAGCTGCCGTCTGCAGACACGTTATAAGGCGTGGTGGTGTTCCTCAAGCCATTCAGGTTGTATGGGTAGTGATAAACTGGATCCCTAACGGCACAACTGGCACCAATTTCTCTCTGGAACATACATTTATATATAAAAACACTATTTCTTATGAACATTTTTATATATATTAGCTGAATGAAAAAAATTGTAATAGTAATATCATTATCTTTTTATTAAAGGAAACATATCCAGAGAGCATGAATGAAGGATTTTTGCACATATCTTGGCGTATAGCACCCAACTGCTCATATCATTCAAGGTTTTAACATTTTAATATTACAGCTTAAACTATTCACTAACAGCTGTAATATGCCTTTTTTTTTCCTTAAATTCTTCCATCCATATCTGATGGTATTTCATAGTCTTATCCTTACTTACCCTGACTGGGCATGCTGCTGGTGTATCCCAAGTAAAAAAGTATTCACAGTCAATTTTATGATAGAACACTGGACCATGCTAAAAATGAATGAAATATACTGCTATGATTACAAAAGCCACTTATAAAAATACTAAGAACTGCTCCATGTGCTATAATATTTCCACCATAATGCTACAATGTTAGTTTATTTGCATGTGTACCACAACCTTGCCCAGTTATTGAATTTGTAGAATCATTTTATATTACTTGGAGTGTATATCTCTAAGGATCTCACATGGAAGGTACATGTAGACCAAATCACCAAAAAAGCAAGCAAAAGGATTTATTTCCTACAGCACATGAAGCAGGCAGGCCTTACAACTGATGACCTTGTAACTTATTACCAGACAGTCATAAGGTCAGTTTTAGAATATGCTGCCCCTGTCTGACACTTTTGGTTTACGAATGAATTGACTGCCCCAGTAGAAAAGTCTCAAGAAAGAGCTCTTAAGATAATTTATCCTGATCTTGAACATGACGCTGTTTGTGAACATAGTAAACATGAACTACTGAGTGAAAGACGGCTTAATGCATGCAAAAAATTGTTTATTAGTATATCAAATGAACTGGATCATAGACTGCATTATCTTTTACAACCAAAACAAAACGTCAAATATTCATTAAAGGAACAGGAAACTTTCAAAAGACCTAAAATTAAAACCAAACGATCAATGAGTGACTTTTTAACAAGTGCCATATACAAGTTTCAGAATTAACTGATAGACTTTATTTTTTAACCTTGCATTTTAGTTATTTTGTTTTAAATTTGTTTACATACGCTTTTAATAGTCCTTTATTCTTACCTACTAATGGTTTTATTCAACTATGATGCAATGATTGTAATTATCCAACCCTCTGGTTGCAAGTTTGGTAATAATAAATAAATAATAATTATTATAACAAATCCAAAAGAATATACCATCTTTCAAAACAGATAACTTACACTGTGACTAGGTGTGTGCACATGCACGTCAAACAAGAATTCAACCCATGAATAAAATGAATAATCACCTCCTTTTCTGCGCAAGAAAATATAATCCTTGTGCTGCGATGATTCTGATTTTCTTTTCCGCGGTGACACAGGGCGCCCCCTATGTACCTGACCGTGACGGTCCCATCCGCTGCCACCACAGGTTTGCTCTGTATATAACCCATGTTGAAGGAGCCAGTGCTTTTGACAACACATCCACCTACAGGTCCACCTGAAATACAGTGATAGGATACATGATAGGATACGTGAAAGGCCATAACTGACTGGTGAATGAACTAGAGGATCAGAGATGAGACAACACCTCCTGGTTTTGTACCACCAGTGATGTGATACATTATAGGCCATAACGGACTGGTGATTGAATTAAAACAGTCCATTTTCGAAATGAAAATTTTCAATCTATTCTTTTTTACATGGCATTAAATGCACTTTGAAAGTGGCCAAAAAATGAAACTCGTAGCAATAAATAGTTTATATGCAAGATGGGATATGCTGTATCATAGCAGATGTGGTATTGTTCAAACATGTTGATAAAAGGTGCAAAACCATGGACAGCAACTAACAGCTTTAATAATTCAAAATACAGAAATTCACACAATATCTTAGGCATATATGACAATGCCTGGCATAACTTCAAAATCTGAAAATATGTTAAAATATTTTAAGAGGACAGTAAAAAAACACCATGTTTTCTAGAATGAAAATCAGTTATAATAATGCATTATTTGAAAATGATCATTAATTTTTAAGACAAGTTTTACCTGGACAACTGGAGCCGGCCACCATGTTGATAGGTCTGCACACATTGATATAGTAGACGCTATTCGTGTCGCCCTCCTTGGTGTCTATTGCCTGCCAGTTCCCAGTTGTTTTTGACAATGGATTCAGGTCGTACATGTTGCCATAGTGATCGTACACACTGCATTCGACTGGCTCAGGAGGACAGGCCAGGGATGTGTGAAAGGTGAAGATGTACTTGTGTCCCTCTTGCTTGGAGAACACTGGTGCCCCCAAGGGGACTGTCTTGTCACAGGTGAAGGTTATTTCTGTGGTTGTACGCATCCCTATGGAGAAAGAACATCACAAAGTTTAACTACTACTGGTCTGAAGTAAACCTCAGGATACACAGTTTCCAAACCATAACAGAACAGTGGATTTTTGACTGGTAATTTAATTCTTAAATCCACTTACTCTTGCCCAAAATAATTTATTAGAACAGCTATGCTAGGATATATGCATAAAGGATCTTTTCTGTGATAAATGACACAGTCAGATATTGGCAGAACTCCAACTCACCAATTCCCATAGGCTTCCATGTAATTTCTATATGCCTGTGCCCTTATTGCTGGCCAGTCATGTACATGACATCACACGTTAACCCCACCCAAAAATATGATCCCAGCCACAGCTGTTACAGAAATCATACAAATAACCTATAAAGTGGACACTCTCTGTTGAGCCAGACACCTTGTCCTATACCTTACCTGTGCTCACGTCTCTGTCCCCATAGTAAGTCAGCTTCAGCTGGCCGTCATCAGAGTACTCCAGCTGGGTAGAGTTGGTGTAGTAGGGGCCCAGTCTGTTTCCCGTGCTGTTATCACTGGAGACCTGACAGGCCGCGGCGCCGCGGCAACTGGTCACCTGGGTGCTCAGGTTACCACAGATGTTCACCTAACAGACAGGATTAATAAATTAATATATTACTTCAAAATTACAAATAAAACAGAATATACCATGGGCTGCCATTGCTATGCATTTACACGATTTTACTCTTTGAATGAATAATAAATTGTGTTAATATTTACCTTTAATTTTCTTGGAGATGTGCATTTAAAATCAACACATTACTTGACAGTGCCATCACTGTGATCAAGGCTAAAGTGTCAGCCGTGCCAGGGAAAACAAAAGCAGAACTTAACATGCTGAGACACAATGATATATGCAAAATTCACCAAATGTTAAATCAAACAAAATGCTGTAGCTTAGCACATCAATACAGTGTCACAGACATACACAATCCATGAACAGGCACAGTGTCACAGGCATACACAATGTTACAGACATACACAATCCTCTGCAGTCTTACCATGTAATTTTGGTTATTAACAGCATCATGAACCAAGTACACCTCTCCTCCTGTTTTCCTGAGAGGCTGAAGATTGAAGACATACTCAGAGTTGGGATCTTTCACCGTGCAAGGTTCGCCATTGCCACCCTCTGTATCCTTGATGTCACAGGCAGCCTCCGTCTCCCAGCGAAATACGTAGGTACAGCTGTCAACCTGGTAGCTGCTAGGGCCAGAGGTCTAGAATAGAGAAATGTGATATATAGGTCAGATGTCTAGAATATAGAAATGTGATATATAAAGGTCAGATGTCTAGAATATAGAAATGTGATATATGAAGGTCATATGTCTAGAATATAGAAATGTGATATATAAAGGTCAGATGTCTAGAATATAAAAATGTGATGTATAGGCCAGATGTCTAGAATAAATAAGAGGAGAAATGTGATATATAGGTCAAATGTCTAGAATATACTCTAAATGTGATATCTATGTAGCTGTTAGGGTTAGACGTCTAAAACACAGAAATGTGGTGTCTAGATAGCTGCTAAAAATTCTACATAAAATTTCCTTAACTTGCATTTCCACCAAAAAGGACAGTATCAACCATAAAATAAGAAAAACCTCCATCCCTGCAACTTACCAAATCCCCTTTCTTACAAATAAAATGGATCCTGGTGCTGTACTGTGTCAAAGTGCCATTGGACAAGGTGCACTGCCCTCCATTCAGGTACTCTATCAATATGTCTGGTCCTTCATCGGTCTGGCTGACCCTGGGGCTGGTCTTGGCCTCACCCATGTTTGATATGGAAACTTTCTCCTGGAATGAAAAGCATCTTTCTTTTGACCTGTTATCCGTTATTTATTCCTATATTTATTCATTTATTAATTGCTATTTTGGCTTTGGTCATTATAAGAGGAAGATATGAAGACACAGTATTTTTATTATAAGGTCAAGGGGGATGTTTTAAAATGGTTTTTAGTTTTGGATATTGGACTTTATTTGGTTTTGTGAAATCATGCAACAGCAAACTGGATATACTGCTTCAGTTCTTTAGCTGTAATTTTAGTCACTACATACAGATAGCATTAGAACAGCAGTGTCCTCTTCATCTGAAATCTTTTTGTTATAATTTTTGCTTTTTTGACAACAGTTACTGTAGTATTATATGACAGAATAAGAAAGCTCTATGATGCCTAACTTATAGAGCTATTTATCTATTTGATCTCTGTTCAAATTTCCCTTTGCCTTCAGTTTTTTCAGTTTATATTTTCAAATCTCACTTTTACGAATAGGTGTCTGCTTCTTCATTTGTTATCTTATTTCGTGACATTTTTGCCGATTTCTTTGATACCATTAACCTTTAATTTTTGACATCCACAAAACAATAGAACACATATGGACCAGGAATAACTCTTAATGCTTTCTGTTATTTACCTGTCTATTTGTTATGGTTGTCATACAAACGGCAGCGGTGGGGTCACATCCACTCTCTACGTTGACTGGATTCAGGGGCCGACAAAGGTTAATGTAGAAGTTGTAGGTTAAGGAATCATTCTTCTTATCTGCCGTTACCCAATTTCCACCATTTTCGGACTTGGCCAAGCTGCTCAACAGATACCATAACATTATTATCAATGATTTTTTCTCAGTATATTCCATATTCTGATATTTTGTTGTATTTCATTATTATTAAATAATCAGAAAAGATTATGATCTTATATTTGTAAATCCCAGGTCTGATAAAACTAAATAGTGATTGATGTCATAATCACTAATATATTGACTGCTGACATAATAATTGATGGATTTTGACCAATCCAAGTAAAGGGACAATATCAATCAGACAGCTGAACAATCAGAGTAGAGGAAATATTATCAGTCAGATGACAACAACCATATTGCAACTTTTCATGTCATTTCGGAAGATACTGATATTCACATTTTTTTAAATTTAAGTATATAAAAAAAAAACACTTAGTAACTCTAGATTTCTGGTCTCTGTCTGTTAGTTGTGACATTAACTAATCACCACAGATTATACTGAGTGTGTTCAGTGTGACAACTAATGCCCCTGTGTCAATTGTGACATGTACTATTCTCTACAGCTGTGACAATCATTGTGATTGCGTGTGCCAACAAATTTTCAGCATTATATTCTCAGACCTACCTGGACAAATCGTACTGTTTCCCAGTAACTTCATCAGTTGCCACGCACTCTATGGGAACATCAGGACAAGCATACTTGGTTTTCCACTCAAACACATAGGAGCGATTGGTCTCTTGTACCCATACAGGTGACCCGCGCCCAGCATCGAGGTCACAAAGAAAAGCAATCTCAGTGACCCTTGGTCTTGGAGGGTGGGAGTTGTAGTTGTCACCATTGGAGTAGGTCAGGTTTATCAGTCCATCATAGTAGCTGAGACTTGTAGAGGGTTCTCCAAGGTTCCAGTACCTGCTGAACATGATGGAAAATATATTTTCCAGTTTCTTTTATGTTATTTCTTATACAAAGTTAGAAAGAGAACAAACTGTGTTATGGTTTGCTGACTGTACAATAATTTCAGTAAAAGGATGTTAGTCCTCTGTTGCTGTAAAGGGAATAGTTTTTAAAATAGTTTAAATTATCAATTTTCTGGCAAGGATGGGCAAAATATGACAAGATATGCCATGATAAGGTGTGGACAAGACAAGTGAGTCCTCAAAAAGGCACAGACAAAGAATATATTTGGCATGCACAAGTGATAGTCGACACAATTATGAAGTTGGACCAGGTGTGGAAAAGACAGGGACAGGGTGTAAACATAGAAAGAGCACAGTAGTCTACACAAATCTGTGACTGTATTAACATGCCTATTATTTGAATCCCCTCGCTCCTGTTGACAAACTCCAGCATTGGCATGTTGCCCTTGGTTACATTTGGTCCCAGTAACAGGTGAGCACACATTGATGAAGTAATCGTGGTGATCATGGGAGACGTTGTAGAAAGCTTTCTCTCCTGTCAACTTTAGCCTATTCAGGTCAAAGCTGAATCCTGGCACATGGGAAAACAAAGAACAATTTGGCACATAAGAAAACAAAGAAAAATTTGGCACAATGTGGAGAGCCAAAAATTTGTGGAAAAAGCAGTAGCATTTACTGAGATAATGCAAACTATCATGAAATATACTAAACAGGGAAAAGTTCACTTTTTCATCTTGATTCTGTTCTTATGAAAAACATCTGTTAAATTTTTAAGTAATGCAAAATGTACTCTTGTTAAAGAAAAAACTTGCACCAAATCTCAAAACAAATTTTCATGCAATGCAATGAATGTCATTTTTAAGTCTACTCTGAGTAGTCTGAACATGTTTTTATACATATCATATTTCAGTACTTGCCGATCAGCCTGTTAACAGTTGGCAGTACATTTGCTGTTTACTCAAAAAAACATAATTTTCTCACCAGCATCATCATCATAAACTTTACAATCAGTCCCCAGCTTGCGCCCCAGTGCACACGCTGCAGCCGTTTGCCACTCAAATTCGTAAAAACAGAGGTCTGCTGACTTCCTGATGAGAGTAGGGGCGCTCTGTAGGTCACCTAGTTTTATTATATTATAATTATTATTGTTGTTGTTATTACTATTATTATCATTTTTTCATAGACACAAGCATATTTCAATATAATGCTATTATCTAACAAGGGAAACATGTTCTTACAACTGTACATATAGTTACAGCATTTACTACTGTAACAGTTTTTCTCAGCATATCTCCAGTTATTCCATTTCTCATGTTTATGAAATTAACAATAAATGTGTATTTTTATGATAAAAATTGTTCACAAAGCTATCATTATCAAGGGTGAGTACAGTGACATAGTGTATGATAACGTAATCCACAAGGTTCAACATTACAATCAGTAGGTACAGCAGCACCCCAGAAATCCATGGGTACAAAGCTGGGGTGGCGCTAGCAATTTTTTTTTTTTTTTGTTTAGCCAAAACACTACTTTTTCATCTTTTTTGTGTTCAAATGGTTTAAATTTGACTAAAATAAGTCAAATCAACCCTATTTTGTTTAGCCAATTTCAGTCAGTTTTAGCATTTGGCTAAACTGGCGAGTGTTAGCACTACCCCAGCAAAGGCATTTTAGACTCACAAAGCTTACATGTTCCATACACACCTGGTCTACATATAAAGGTAATAATAGAGTGTTTCTTTCCTCCCGAGGCACAGTCGTCTCCACCAGTATAGTTCAGTACTATATGGTTTGACTGGTAGACAGGGTTTTGTACATATGAACCAAGGTTTTGGGCAGACCCATCTTTGGCTGAAATTCAAAAGGGGAGAAAACTAAATGAATATAAAATATTGTATTTGTCAGTCAAGGGTATCTTTCAGTGAAATGTGAGTACTGTCTCTCAGTATGTACATCAAATAAAACACTGCACATAACATTTTGCTCAACATAATATTTTGCTCATCTATCATAATCACCATACATCTACTTTAGGTACAATACACATCATTTATCATGGGCTAATTATCATTTGTGACAATGTTACATCAGTGATATGTGCAGCTCATCCAAATGTAAACCTCATCAGGCAATAGACCTAATAAACCCATATCCCCCACAGGACAACTAGTTTGATATAACATATGGCAAATCAGTCCATATTTTGTTCAACATTATTCATATTTACAGAATATCACTGTCACCATATCAAGATGTTAGAGTAATAATCATTTACCACTATGGTCACTATTATAACAATACTTACGGATCATACAGACAGCAGAATGCTCTGGACACTGTGCTGCCTCTCCTTGTCTCAGTACATCGTTACATATGTTGATGAAATACTGAGCTTCATCCTGCTCATCACTGTGGCCTGCTCTCACAGCCTCCCAGTTGTTTCCTGCAAATAACAGAATAGGCAAACATTGCTTTATGTATCACATCAAATTTATCTATAACACATTATTTATCCTACGCCCTTTTCCCCTAATTTTTCCCAACACAAATAATGTAACAGTTACAAATATTCCATTAAAGAAAAAACAGTTATAGAAAATTAAAGCAATTATATGCCACCTTCCAATGACTGTCCAAAGGACAGGTGGTCATAAAAGTTAGGGTCCAGCCCTAAACGTACCATAAATAATTATATATATATATACTATATATATCTATATATAATAGTTTTTAACCTTGAATCGGGATCTTTTTTACCCAGACAATACGATATGATATGATAATAAAAAATACTGGAAGTGCGTAACAATTATCACATTTCTGACACATAATATGTGTACAGACAGGGTCAGATTAGTACACAGCTCCATGTTCAAATTGCCTAACACCTACCTGTTTCTCTGATCAGTACGGAGAGATCAAACCTCTTGCTGCCAAAGTCTGCGCGGCACTGCGTGGGGTGGTCCAGGCAGGCATACTCCGTCTCCCAGTCAAATAGGTAGGTACACTTCTCCTCTGACTCTGTGTTAAACACTGGGGAGCCAGGACCTGGAATATATACACTAGAACATATATCTGCCAATGTGTAACATATTACTGTAATATAGCCATTCCAGTGTAACATATTACTGTAATATAGCCATTCCAGTGTAACATACTACTGTAATATAGCAATTCCAGTGTAACATAGGATATCTGCCATACTGTCATGTACTAGAATCCACCCATGTTGCATATCTATCATATTATCTTGCTGTTTCTGGATACTTTAAGGGATAAACTGATGTCACTTCCAAAATACCTGCTGTCTTGTTACATGTAAATGTAATTATCATCTCTCTTTGGAATCCATTGCTGCAAGGGTCACCCCCTCTGTAGGTCAAGGTCAGCTGATTGTCCCAGTACCTGAAAAAGTTTGAACATGTGAGGCATTATTAGTACACACACACACACACACACACACACACACACACACACACACACACACACACACACACACACACACACACACACGCACGCACACACACACACACACTTACAGACATTCAAACACACACTCTCTCTCACACACACACACAAACACACATACACACGCAGACACACACACAAGATAGAGAGAGAGAGAGAGAGAGAGAAAACAGTCCATACCTAAGCTCCTGATGCGTCTTCCTCCCAATAACATGTGCAGTATTTGGCAGTCCATGGACAGCCTGACAGCCCAGGGTGTTGTCTGTAAAACTGGTCTGGTTTGGACACTGCACTGCCATAGAGTCCCCACAGACATTGAGGTAGTAATCGTAGACAGTCCCTTCCTGTGTGCTATTCACATGGTATGGGCGTGCTGGAAAACAAGAAGGATTCACTATAACACTGAGGTTGTAATAATATCAAGGATTTTCCCAGCGAACCGTCCAGCCATCATTTGGATGGCCACCAGCATCACCGGACAGCCAATATGGTAACTTGCTGTGCATGGCTCACATGGTCTAGTACAGGTAGGCACACATGCATGCACAAATGCAAATATAATAATAATACAGAAACAGCCTGTTGTTTCTTGCTGTGTACCACTCATATGGCATAGGTGACAACGCCATGCCTTTTATTAACATACACACGCCTTGCCTTGCAATCACCCATACATACATACATACATACATACATACATACATACATATATGTTGTTGTTTAAAGCAGCTGGTTTAAAGGACTACATATGTGGATGAAATTAAACCTCAGCAAGATAAAGCTATTTTTAAATTGAAACATAAATAAGTAAACAAGCGATTGCCTTTTTTGGCTGAGTGAGTGTGTGTGAGTGTGGGGGTGTGTGTGAGTGTGGGGGNAGGTTGTAAAAATATAAAGGATTTTTCCAGCGAACCGTCCAGCCATCATTTGGATGGCCACCAGCATCACCGGACAGCCAATATGGTAACTTGCTGTGCATGGCTCACATGGTCTAGTACAGGAAGGCACACATGCATGCACAAATGCAAATATAATAATAATACAGAAACAGCCTGTTGTTTCTTGCTGTGTACCACTCGTATGGCATAGGTGACAACACCATGCCTTTTATTAACATACACATGCCTTGCCTTGCAATCACCCATGCATACATACATACATACATACATACATACATACATATATGTTGTTGTTTAAGCAGCTGGTTTAAAGGACTACTTATGTGGATGAAATTAAACCTCAGCAAGATAAAGCTATTTTTAAATTGAAACATAAATAAGTAAACAAGCGATTGCCTTTTTTGGCTGAGTGAGTGTGTGTGAGTGTGGGGGTGGGGGCAGCAAACAAAATTAGAGGGGAGATGAGTTACAATGTACACCAATTTAAAAATGAAAGAGAGACCATTTTATGATAGGGTCTACAAGACACTCAGGCTCATAACCTTGCCTCCACACTTCTTTATATCTGATACTCCATCCAGTTCTCAGTAATGAAATGCTCAAATATTGCAAGATTTTGTTTCTTTTCACTATGAAAACTAACAAAACTTACTCAATATTATAACAATCTGAATGTAGGATGATCAGCAAGACTCCACGTAAAAATGGCTCAAGTTATATAGGAACATCTATACTACTTACTTGGAATATGTTTCAGTGGCGTCAAATCAAAGTCTACATCATGTTGCTCTTTGGAAAGTTTACAAGATTTTGAGGTCAGGAAATCTTCATGGCAGGCGGCTTCGGTGACCCAGTTAACACGGTAATTACAGTCAGCATCTGATATCAACTCAGGATCTTTCCCCTAAGGCAGAAACCAACGGTCAAAAGAAGGAATAAGATTTGAGCATGAACTAATTGATTAATCTGAGCTTGAAAACAATTGATTGCCATGTGCAAAATAGTAGGTGCTTTGAAATAATGGATCGTTATATAGGAAATTAGGTATCTAATACTGATGTGAAAAGAAGTATATATCAAGTACATTTTTCTTGTGCTTTATTTGTTTGTTGTATGAGTTCTTTTGAATTAGAATACAAAAAAAAAACACTATGGCAATGTAAAATGCAAACATACCCCTCCTCTCTTTGGGCAAATGAAATTTATTGTAGTGGAAGGTGGATGTGTACAGATCGCAGGAGTTTCTTCACTTGTATAGTGCAGCATTAACTCCCCATCGGCAGTAATTTTCAGTCCATCGCGAGGACGGCCCATTCCATATGCCTTCCCATCTACAATATAGCAGCTGCTGCTGCCACTACAGCCTTGCGTGGACTCATCTGACATGTGCCAAAGCAACATAATTTTACAACAAATTCATTAAGCTTAATATGAAAGGTAAATGCTACCTGAACAGCTGTGAATATGTATATATTTATTTTAACTGCACATACACGCACGTTTTTTCTTTTGATTTATTTTTATTCCATTTGCTTCATTTGTCTACTTTCATTTATACATTTATTTGTTTCTAGATACATTAAAGACATCACAAAATACTGTCCTACTTCTGTGCATAATCCATAAAAATAGCACATTCATATCTCCTACAATGTCATAATCATTATTTTCTCATATCTACCACAACAGTTACACCCAACATTCTGTTTCACCTAATAAGCAGTCACAACAAATCTCACCTATTGTAGTGTCACAATCTACATGTCGTCACAACAACTGATACAAAGTCACAATATATCTGCTGTAACACCTAACACAATGTCACATCCACTACCATGCCACACTCCATATGACGTCACAACTAACACATTCTAACATAAACCCCACTGGCACACCTGTATATTTATCAAACTCAGAACATAAATATGACTACTTAAAGAAACTGAGAGGTTCCTACCTGGGGTAATATCTCTACAAATATTGATATAAAAATCATAGGTCCTGGAAGCCTTATTGACTTGATGTCCTCCTTTTAGCTTAATCAGCGGACTTAGATCGTGTTTCTGGCCGTTAGCGTCATAGATATAACACGGCTCCTGTATCTCGCTATGGTCATCTTTACATGCAGCTGTAGTATGCCATTCAAAGTATGTGTCACAGAGGTGCGAGTCTAGGAAAACTGGAGAACCCTGGAATGGTAATAAAGTTAGAGATTTTATTAACAAATACAGAAGAGATCTGTAGTAATGGTAAGTATAAATTGTCTACATGCACTGGTGAAACCAGTAATGGAATCATGTCTGTTTTGAAACATAGGACAATACTCCATAGCTTTAATAATCTGAAATCAGAAAAAAAAATTAAGCATTTTGTAGTCTCTTTCAAGTTATTCTTTCTTACATTACAGTTATTTGTCCATATATTAATATCTAGATTTCATAGAACAACAGTTACACAAAAATTAACAATTTTGCTTTGAAATACTTGGACTCCCATCAGCATAAATACATAAAGATTTTTGCCCCTGAAACACCACAAATTTCAGATCTCATATTTTCTTAATATGCAACCTCTGGTCTATAAAATGCAATCATAAATCAGTCACAGCATGTGCACGCAGTATCTCATTCTCAGCAAAAAGCATAAAAAATACTGTAATAGAAGGATGATTCACAGATGACTAATTCATTCAGAAAAATAAACACTTAATTTTCATGAATCAATTACAGAAACATTCTAAAGCTTGTTTCATTAAGACGTAAAATCCCCATAAAAAATCCCAAAATGAACAGTTACTGAATAAGGTAAGGATATCAGTAGTATGTATTTCATTTTAACTCACATGAATAATTTTTTTTTTGTTAACGCCCATGTGTATGTATTGATTTTGGTTTCCTAGAAATAATCTACAGAATGTCAACTAGTAAGTTGATATCCGTTTCCCAGAAATCATCAGCTAAGTCCAGTAGTCTTTTATCTGCTTTTGCTTTCATTAAATTCTCAGCAAAATATTAATTTGCACATTCTAAATTTCTCAGTTGCAAGTAAACTTCAAATTATTATCCACCTGTAGGTTTAAATTGAATTTTTCTATTTGCAGATCCGGGGAAAATTTTGGAGGTACTGGAGGCCCACAGGAACAGTACTAAAAATGCTTGCAGGTTCTGTTAATTATGTGCAGGTCCATAGCTCAATGTTTATGTGAGATTAATATTTATGTATAGTATTTCCACAAAAACCTTGCCAGTCCAGAGGACAAGCAATATCAAAGATCCAGGCAGTCCTCTGACTTTTCAGGCGGTCATGACCAGTCGGACCGACAGTTTCCCCACGCCTGCATTTGTACAATAAATCTTTATTATACATACCAAAGTTTTTCCACATTTCAGGATAATGAAGGTCTTCAAGTTTTCTCCGGGCACCTCCGCACATGGAGATCCTGTGAGATTTACAACCACCTCTCTTCTGGTTGGGGTTTCATGGTACACCAAAGAGCTGGTCAAGTTTCCAATGGACACAGCCTGTTGACCACGGGTCCTACACACTGATGTCCCTGCTGGACAGCTGGAACCTGGAACCTCTCCACAAATATTTATCTTATAGTCTGTTGCTTGGCCACTGGCATTAGTATCGGTCTTGACTATCCATGGTACCCTAGAAATTCAAATTATTTAAATGCAGTGGCTGATTTAGAGGGGGGGGGGGGTCAGTGGGGTCCTGACCCCCCTCCCTTCGGTTTCTGAAAAATATATCACACCAACATTCCCCTCTTGAAAATTGAATTTTGACTAGCTAAATTATGGTCCTAAACCATATCAATGGGCACTGTTTGCTCTCCAAAACAGCAAAAATTTTCCATGGCCCTTGGCAGTGTTAGAAATTAAGGCTGGACCGTCTGCCCGGGGCAGACAACTTTCAGAACGGGCTGAGAAGTTTTCCTATTTTTTCCCATTCTGTCCAGCTACTTGTCAGGATGGCTGGACCTTTGGTCCAGCAACTAATTTTCCTAAGAGGCAAACACTGGCCCTTGGGCAAGTCCTGAACCTCACTCCATGGGGGTTATGGCTGGGTTTGCCTCCAAGACCTGTCGTTCTGGATCCCCCCCCCCCCCATCCCCCCTTCAAATAATCCTGGATCTCGCCCTGAAATGCATTTTACATATGAAAAGATATATGATAAACTACTGGCAATGTCACCATTATAACAGACCAAATACTTGTCCATGCAACATTTTTCTTTCGAAACAAAGGTTTCATAAACAGGATAATTTCCTGTTAGTCATACTGAAAGTGGAACTATTACAGGTACTAGCTAGTACTCTTTAAATTGCAGTGATTTAATTGTTTTATTTTGTCTTTTTGATTTGCTGCTTTGGCAAGAGGTCTAAAAATCATATTGAAACCAAAGTTAAGTTACCAATGCAAATGTCTCAGCAGCAAATGGCTGAGATACAACAGAATAGGATAACCTTTGGTTGAAGTAAACACAGACTGGGGGGGGGGGTCTTCACGAGAACACTGTCAGTTCAAGGGTCAAACACAAAAAAAGATGAACCGTGAAATGTACCGTGGCGGGTGGCAGATCTGCCATGTAACAGAATAGTGGATACTCCCTCCAGAGAGAGCACTCACTCGGCACCCACAACAAGAGAAAAGATCGAGGTTCAAGTTCTTGTCCCTCAGGCTCTGGCAGCTAGCTCGGCCCGATCTCGACAACGCGGTACAGAAAAAACATGATAGACATTTCGTACATCTCAAACTTTACTTACCGTTGTAATGGGCTGAGATCTATCTCCCCTATCTTGCAATCATCGGCACAACACCGTGATATGAATAAGAAAAATATAAAAACCAAAAAATCTAGAAAATCACTACCCATCGTCTTCGGTACCTTTTACCATTTCGCTCATGCGCACATGACTCAGGAGTCACATGAATGTCATGTGATGTGCTGTTTGTAAACACTCGGATAAGGAAAACTCGTTAGGACTGCGTTAATATAATATGCCATTCATTTCACTTTTGGAATGACAGAATTGTATATTTATGGGTGATATATGTTTTAATTTTTGATATTTTTTTCTTTCCGAAAAGCATGGCCTAGAATTAAAACATTTAAGTACCACGCTTATTTTTGATCATTCTTATCTTGGACCTACTATAGTAAATAGAGATCTTCTCTATTTAGGTCCAAGTTCTTATACTGTACATCACTATTTTTTTCACACAGAAGGGGTACCCTTGGTACTGTTAATTTTTTACTACTGACCTTGGACATAAAAAGGAACTCTTATTATCTCCAAGTACTGACCCCAGGAAACACTTTCATGCTAAAAATTGCCCACATTCTGAATTTGACCATTCTTACTCCTACAAAAAAAGGTAAAAAGGAAAACATAAGAAAGAGAGTCAAAATTAGATCGAAAAAAAGGGGAAAATAAAAAAAAAGTTTACAGATCCAAATTTTAACTGATAGAAAACAAAAATAAATATAATCACCACATCCTGTTTACTTAGAGTGTTGCTTGTTGAGCAACTTTTCAATTTTGCCTGGCCTAATCTCAATTTTATACCTTTCTCTTTCTGACAAAAATATGCTCATCTCCTTTATTTTGTCCATAAAATGACCCTAAGCAATCTCAAGGAATAGAAAGGAACCAGTTATCCCATTAAGCACACACATATTCTTGTCTTCATTTTATGATTTGCAAACCAATAAAGACGATCGAGTGCTAGCTGGAGTTGCCCTTACTGTGAAATTTTCAGTATTTCTTGCCAGAAGCTCTAGAAAAATACACACCTAATATATGTTTAACTGATAGAATCATAGAAAACATATATAATTCCCACTTAAAGGTCATACTGCTTATTAAATTATTCATCATCCCTTAATTATCATTCGTACAAACGACTATTCAGCTACTATTGTATAGTGATAGGTTAAGAAGCAGAATTTTGATAAAATTGTCGCAGGCAATTTATTATTATTATTATATACAAATTTCAGCCTTAGTGGAACTGTTAAAACCTTAAAAAACATAAATTATTAAAAATTTATAAGAAGACATTATTATTATTATTATTATTATTATTATTATGCAGATGTTATAACTCTCTGTCAGGGTGCTGATAATGCCAATTCATTCCAGGCAACATCTTGCGGATCCAGCGTGCTTGAGATGAGGTCAGTGAGGTGTTACTGATCGAAGTAGTCAGGAGCTAGAGCAGCTGCCCACTTTGTTGACGTCATCAGTCAGCTTGCTTCTTGTGACGCATGCGCATGTACATTTCCGCCCAACACGGGGACTTGTATCCACGATTCACACGTAACAGGGACTGACCTCGTGGACATGTCCAGTGCGGGGAAACTGGACTATGAATCATGTTTTATTCGGCACTGAGATATCTCTACCGTATAGGCAGTAGACACAACTATGTTGGCAATACAGCGAAGCGTTTTGCTGAACCTTCACGATGCTGTGCATGTGCCGTCACGCAACTCCAAAACCCCCAGAAGATGTGTAGGGGTTGGTCGTTGGAGAGAAATATCGTAAGAACTAAGCGACCATACAGCACAAAAATAACACAAGCTGACCTTCACTTCATCAGAACACTTCAACGCAGTTTTGAAAAAAATCAGTGGGACCTCGAAGGACGGAGTGTAGCAGAGATTATTCGTGATTACGAGAATGAAGGTAGTGCAGATAGCCTTGACGGAGTGCTACGGTATATGTGGGCTGTCTGCTGTCTTTTGAAGGAACCACCTACGTCCCACCTAAATGGTCATTTATTGCAAGATGAAAGGTTATCATCAGCCCTGCAAACCATCCTCAACAAGGGTTTGATGAAGGAAAGTAACCCAAAGACATTAAGCAGATTGTTGTTATTTGGGGGCATAATTCGTCCAACTTCAGAAGTCCTCCACTTTTATGCGGAAGTGGAGAAATGCTCGTCTCAGTTATGGCCACAATGGGATTTATATTCTAAGACTCATTTCTCTTTCTGGTGCATATACCTGTCTGCAATACATAAGCAGAAGTACTTTGAAGAAGAAATCCGTTATTTCTTGAAGAACATCGTGAGTGAGTTAATGGAGGAACCTGATGATGGAATATTTCTTAGACTTTTTGAAGTTGCAGTTCGTGTTTCCCATGAACAAGGTGGAAAATGGGTGGATGTTAAAGATGTTACATTGTGTTTGCCAAAGCTTGAATTGTGGTATTTTTATAATGAAAACATTGCCGTACAATTAAAACCCAATTTCATTTTTGCATATGTCCAACTCTGTTTTAAAGTTCAGCATTTGGTGTCCAAGGACATTTCAAGGAAGATTTTGAAGATTCTTCAAAAGTCATTGCTTAGTGATGAACCTGAAGAGGAGAAGATAAAGGCTTTAGAGTCAGTTCAATGGATTTTGAAGTTGATCAGCTTTCAGAAGTTGAAAGAACATTACATGCAGTATGTTACAGAACTTGCTGAATTATTCAAGAAGCATGCTTCTCTTTTGCCATTAAAGCAGCAGGTGGCTATCTTGAGCTCCTTTGCTAGTAAAAAAATGTGCTATTCTGATCATGAAATGCTTTTGAAAGTTGTTGAGAACTTCATGGCTAATTCACATGATATTGGTGAGGTTCGGCACTTAGTTGATGCTCACCTACAAATGGATTGCAAGCCAAGCATTGCTTTTTTAACAAAAATTAGTGATTTAATGCAAAATCAGGGGGAAAACGCCGCCTCTTTCCAATTAATAAGCATTGCTTGTCATTTGATGGGCCATGGCTATCAGGAAGACTTCAGTGGAATACTAGATTGTTGTTTGGGCTCTAATCTAATGAAGGAAATAGATAGTGTGAATGAAGGCAAGGGACATGTGGATAGGATGAGACATCTCGTGAAGTTGTGTGGAAGGTTAGAAGTAGCCAAAATTGACAAATATGTCAAGCAAATTCCACCAACCCTCTACAAACTCCATAGTATTCAAGACCAGGCAGATTGCTTGAATGAAATTTGCCAAAAACTGGGATTTCAGGGGCTCTTAGCAGCTGTACGGATGATTCTTGGTGGTCCCCACACGGCAAGAATCATGCCAGTTCTTGCCATTTCTTATCCAGTTGTGGAATTTTGTTTGAATGAATTTAATGAACCTGTAGACGTGAAGCAGGTGCCCAGAGCCTTTGACCAAACTGGATTACTTAAAATGGAAAACATGTCTGCCTTGCCAGAAGGATGGAGCAGGGTAGCAGTGTGGCTTCTGCGTCATTATCATGTCTGTTTTAACAAGCCAGACTTAAATGGTAAGTTTATATAAGGTGACTATTGTATTGGTAGGCAATGTGTTCTTGTTGTAGCTTGATAGAAAAAAGAACTTTGCAATTTAGCCCTTTGAGGTGTTGTTTCTTAAAACCAGGGCACCTGAGAATTTAAGCGTAGCGTTCACGCTGCTCCTATGAATGCACGGTAAACACTGATCTTATATCGAAATTGAAAAAAAAATTGCACAGTCCTTGTCATGCAATAGAGAGAAAACGGTGAAAATCATAATTCTTAGCCCTTACTGGATTCACTTGATTAAAGGACAGTTTTACTTAAAGATGCATACAAAGGCAATTTTTGTCACAAAAACCAACCAGATGCCAGCATATAGTTTCAAGTAGTATAACTAAGAGAATTACCAAAAGGCATTGTTTAATTTTACCTGAAAATGATGTTTGAACTGATTTTTCTGCTGGCATTCTAAGCTGTATGTCAATGGGGCAGGAAAATAGGTCACGAAAGTAGGTTAAATTTACAACCAAAAATTTAAAGAAAGGAGCAGTCTAAAGGTCTTTCATGGCTGATCGAGTGATCTATTCAGTTTATCCCTTGGCATGTCAAATTTATTTGAGTCGCATAAGAATCTAGTAGAAGTGGTTTACATGTGTTACTGGGAATCCACGCTCCAGCGATGCTCGGTTCGTATGTACCTTTAAAAAAGCCAACCTGATTGGATTTTTTTCAAGTTATTTATTTACTTTTTTATTTATTTATTAATAATTTTTTATTTTTTTATATTTTTTTTGTGAAGTCAGTATTTTGCTGTACAATTATGCCTTCAGGAAAAGGTGCCCTCAGTATTAACTCAGTAAATTTACACATGTACACTACACTCTTTCAGTTATACATTAGTTTTTCCATGCTAACAGTGTATGTTTATCTTTCTTTACAGGTGAAACGAAGGCAGCTTTACTGTACCTAAAACTTGCAGGGTACAACCATACTGTGGTGGTCAAAGATCTTTGGAGGAAGGGAAATTCATCTTACCACAGTCATGTGAGAAGTGAATTAAATAAAATACATGGAATACGGTGAGGAAAAAAGCTTTATATTTGGTCAGTGAAAAAATACATTTTGGATATTGTGGTGTGTAAAAAGTCATAGAGGTTTAAAACCTGTGACAGAATTGTTTTTTTTTTCCCTTGGTAGGGAGGGGGGGGGGGCTGACTTAGTGCCTATTTTGCAGTAATTCTGTTTTCATTATTATTATTATTATTATTATTATTATTATTATTATTATTATTATTATTTATTTTCTTTTTTGGGGGGTGGGGATAGACTGAATAGCTGACTTGTACATGAAGTCATCTTTGTTTAAGATCATATTATCCAAGAATACTCTCCATTAAATGGTGCTGACTTATCTAAAATTGACTATTGTGAATTTAAAAAACTGTCAAGACAATCACTCTAAGTTTTTTGGGCTTAGTGAAAAGACTGGGGAGTAATAGGAAGAGATAAATGGTCTTTTTGATTCTTAGTAAAATGCAGCAAAGAAGGCTAAAAGTCATTATGTGGAAAGGACCCAGATGACGTACATTTTTATGTACAGACAGATGTGTCTGTACATATTGCCATCACCTGCGCCTGTCGTCGCCGATGCCGGTGCCGTGCACTTTCATTGTAAACACGACAAGTGGAAGGCAGTTTTAGTTTTTGGCTTTATATTTACAGAGCTGATAAATATTCATAAAACGCAGGTCAAGTTTGCAAAATCAGCATCATCAGGCCATTATTATAGAAGTTATGCTGTTTTTTTCACTTTTCAGCATATATGCAACACTGTTAACACATTTCAAGGAAAACCGATTGGCCAATTGTCATTAAACTCACAGGAGTGATCAATCCCGCTAAAACGCAGGTTGAGTTCGAAAATCAGCATAATCGGGCCACTATTTTAGTAGTTATGCTTTTTTTTCACTTTTCAGCATATATGCAACGCTGTAAACACAATATAAGAAAAACAGATTGGCCAATTGTCTTTAAACTCACAGGAGTGATCAATCCTGCTAAAATGCAGGTAAGTTCGAAAATCGGCATAATTGGGCCTTTTTTTTTTTTTTTTTTTTTTTTTAGAAGTTATGCTGTTTTTTCACATTTCCTCAGATTCAATTCTTAGGCATGTTAACAGTCTCATTATTTAATTAATAAGATACGTAAAAGTGTTTGATTGACATTTCCTGCATCTTTAGAACATTGTTAGTTGATTTTGTAAATATAATGGTATACTTGTTATCGTGTATTGTGTAATAAAGTTTCAAAAATAGAAATAAACTCATATCATTGCGGTTTGTCAGATTCAATCATTCACTATGTTCAGAATCTCAGAATGGAAGAAATTGGACATTTAACACTGTTTTATTGATATTTTTCCGATCTCATCAATTTTTTTAGTTGATCATATAAAAATGGCAGTAAACTGTTAATTTTATGTTAAAAAAATTGTTAAAAATAAAAAAAAAAACATTTCAGAACAGTGAGCACTGTCTTGTTTCACTTTTCAGCATATATACAACATTGTAAACACAATATAAGAAAAACAGATTGGCCAATTGTCATTGAACTCACAGGAGTGGTCAATCCTGCTAAAACGCAGGTTGAGTTAAAAAATCAGCATAATCGAGCCATTATTTTAGAAGTTACGCTGTTTTTTCACATTTCCTCAGATTGAATTCTTAGGCATGTTAACAGTTTCATTATTTAATTAATAAGATATGTAAAAGTGTTTGTTTGACATTTCCTGCATCTATACAACATTGTCAGTTGATTTTGTAAAAATGATGGTAAACTTGTTATCGTGTATTGTGTAATAAAGTTTCAAAAATGGAAATAAACTCATATCATTGTCAGATTCAATCATTCACTATGTTCAGAATCTCAGAATGGAAGAAATTGGACAGTTAACACTGCTCTATTGATATTTTTTCCATCTCATCTATTTTATTATTAAGAATTGATGGTCATTATGCTGTTAAACATTATATAATATTGCATCAAAATTTGAAAAAAAAACCTATTTTGGGCACTGCTCCCATGATGACCATTTAAGAAAAACCATGTCACTTACTGTTCTCAAACTTACAGGAAAGAAACATGGGACTAAAATACAGCTTCAGTAGGCAATGCAATCTGTTTGGTAATTCTTTCTGCCAGTTAAACAGTTTTTTCGTGAAAATTTAATTTTTCACAAATTGGCATTTTCAAGGTGTTACTTCGAAGTTCCATAGGCNAGTTATACATTTTCAAAGTGTGAACTTGAACTCCCATGGGCCTGAAGCCTTATACTTGTTACACATTTACTTACATTGGTAATACCTGTTGAGCATAATTAAAATTTGATGTTGAATTTGCAGTTTAACATAACGTACTTTCGCATCAGAATTGACAGTAGCCTTTATTGTGCATAGTTATTTCCTGCTTTTTGTCTGTACATTTGACAGCTTTGCTGCCTTGTTTCAGATACAATATTTTCCACATTTACATTTTTCAGTACTGAGTGGACTTAGAAAAATTTGGGGGGGGGGGGGGAGTGAAATTTTTTTGCAAAGAACTGAATTGCTACGGAATGTTGATAAATAAATTCTTTATTTTTCAAGGTTACCCAGAAGTTAGGATACTTTGGAGTGCTTGATGAGAGCATTGATTTAGAAGACGATTATGGACAGCTGCCATTGATCAGGAACCAGACTCGCTAGATGTGAACCAGACCATTTCGGCATCTGAATCTTTAGTAGTATGATTGAAAAAGGCAAATTGTATCTCAACCACTTGGAGTTTTACATTTTTCTCAGCTAAAAGATTGTGTTCTTGTGTGTATGTTTAAAAACCTTCATGTTTAGCTTTAAAAGTTCATGAATCTTAACATAAATGAGTACTGACATAATTACTTGGGATCACATGTAGCACAGAGTCAGTGTTAAAGTATGGGGACAGACTATTACTGATAAAGGTGGTGGAGTTGTGGTGTCTTGATCAACCCCCCTCCAGGTTGACCCTGTAATGAAAATGTGGACATTTGAAATATGGCTAATGCTATACCCGTCTTGATTGGAACTTGGCAACTATGGCGGTGACATCTTCATCGTTTTATTTTTGAAGAATGGAAAAAATTCTCACTCTGACTTATGTTAAATATTGTGGTATATTTTATGTCCGACTAGTTCACCTTATAGATGTGTAAAAAGTGTACACCCGTTTTAATGTTACCTTGAAATAAAGAAGTAGACAAAATCTTATTATTTATTACATCACAAGTAAATGATGACTGGGCAATTATACATGATTTGTTTGACTTAAATATTTAAACTTAAGAGTATGTAATTTATACATAAATTCCTCAATCAAATAAAAACAAGAGGTAGGGAGGGGATTGAAAAGAACCTTCATTTTTTTTTTCACTTAATATTTGATAAGAAATGTCTCAGTTTTTGACAGTGTATTCCTTTAGTACAGGAAGGTGAGAAGAACGCAAAACCTCAAATGACCAACTTGGAGGGGGGGGGGGTAATTATGCGCTACAAAGTATCAGACGTGACACTGCTCTTGCCTAGTGCAGGATGTGATAGTGATGTTTCTAACTGAGGTTGGAAAGTAGTGCCCCTCATCTCAAAATTTGTACGGAGGTGTGATACTGTGAAATGTGTACTGATGCACATCTTGAAAACGGGTAGTGTGGTCCGATCTAACGGTGAATTCAGGATCATTCGGTGCTGGGTCTGGTAGTTGGGTAGGCCTAATCCTGGATCCGCTCCTGGCAAGTGCCATGCTAATGGGCACTGCTACTGCAAAGACTGCTCCAGTTTCCAAAAAATATAATAATAAATAAAACACAATTTCCACATTTGAAGGATTTCACAATCTGTTCCGAATAAGTGGCCTGAGAATTCACATATAAGGGCCTTTTTAATCACAAATTTAAGAACTACTAGCAAATTTTCTTAAAAAGGCTTACTTCTACTTTTATCAGTAACCAGGTGAAATAAAGCATGTGTTTAGTAGAGAATGGTAATTGGGGGCTTTTCTTCTAAACAAAGAAATTTAAAACAAAACCAGATTAAAGTTCACAACCAAGTCATCAGTCATGCCAATTATCATGACAATAGTTACGGGGCATAACTAATAACTATCAAATTTATAAAGCAAAAAAAAAAAAAAACTGATGAATGCTGGAATATCTCATGTTTGAAATGCCTGTGTTGGTGAAGAAAGCAACAAAAAGGGAGTATATGTCCTGTAAGTGTTTATCTCTTTTGCACCAATATTAAGATAAGTATGTGACTTAAAAGAAACAGACCATTTTGTTATGTGTATGTATCATCTTCTATGAGACCATTCCCACAGATATTTAGATCAATCTATCCCCCTGGGGAGTCTCACTAGATTGCTGTCAGCTTACTCGGCTGTCCCGCCTACTAAAAGCTGTAAGGGGGTAATTAACTTTCCTGCATGCTCGGTCCCGGAAGCTGACAGCAATTTAGCATGAACCCCTAGGGAGTTAGGTCCATCCAAATGGATCGATCTAAATCTGTGGGAACCCAGTCTATGACCCCCATTCCAATAGACACCAAGGGTCTATGGTCGCATTCATATTAGCTGACCTGGCCGACCCCACTAAAAAGAAAGTCCCTGATGGTCTCCCCATGTCCACAGGCACCTTAAATGGAATAAATCCTGACACCGAGGTTTAATTGCTCGGCCCCCCGGAGGGATGGTGCCTGTGGATGTGGGGAGACCAGTAGATGATGAGGCGGCATTGCTTTTACTTGGGGTTGGACAAACTTAGTCTGCAGATCAGTTAGTCCCCATATCGTCTGTTGTGAATGCAGCTTATTTATATCAATCCAGCCCTGCGGCCATTCTTACTGAGTGTAATCAGCTTAACTGATACAGTTAATGACACAGTGATCCAATAGTATTAATTGTCCGAAGAAAAGTTCAACAATCGATCGATATTTATGGACTTGTAAGTAAAAATCATACATTTAAAACTTTATCCTAATGCTTCACCTTGACACTTCTAACACCCCATTTCCAGAGATGAGATCGACCTACTTTAGATCGACCTAACTCCCTGGGGGTTCACGCTAAATAGCTGTCGGGGATAGATCGATCTAAAAATCTATGGGAATAGAGCCTTAGACTATAAGTTTTTAGTGTTTTTTTTATCCCAAAGTTTAAAAGTTTTCTTCTTGATTTGCCTTAATACCACGTAAGATATTAAATCTATGCACTTCTGTTACAAATGTTAAAAAAATACTGCTCAAGAAAATCTTCACAAAATCAAGCTCCAAGAGTAATATTTGGATTTTATTATGTACCCCACTGGTTCAAGGCAACAGTATGACCAGAGTAATTGACCACAAACAATGTCATTTTTTTCAAGTTACTAGTCTGATCTTAATAGTGAAAATTTAAGTAGTTATTTTGATTTGACGGTGTCTATTGATTTTATATTTGGAAAAAAAAAATTTAATTTATTTAAAAGTACTGGTATCAAAATATTGGTATATGCTTGCCTGGAGTAAACTAGTCCAAGAGAAATGTTTGAGGCAAAACCTGCATTAGCTTGGCAGGTCCTCCTCTGTTTTAATACTATCATTGGCATTATTGTTATTTGCATCTTTTAAGGCCATTTCATGCTGTTTGCTCCACAGTTCGGCATAAAGACTGCCTGGATATGAAAGTAACTGATAGTGGCTCCCCCTTTCTGCTACTCTTCCATTCTCTAGCACCAAGATCTCGTCAGCGTTAACTACAGTAGAGAGTCTGTGAGCAACAACTATGGTGGTTCTATTCTTGGTCACATTGTCCAGGGCTTGGAGAATGTTCTGGAACAAAAAAATTGAGATTGAGAATTAGATTGAAGATTCACAGCAGTAAACGGGGCCTATGGAACTTCACAAAGCCACTGCTGTTGCATCAAGTTAAAGGGATAATGTAGTGCACCCGATATATCATGTGCAGGAAATAATTGGGCCTGTACTATAGAAAGGTTGAAAAAAGAACAGTTATATAGGAGACTGAAGTTAAAATGGAGTGTTTCTTACAAGGAACTGATAAGGTTTCTGACCATAAATTTATTAAAATGTATCATACTGTAATAAAGGGATAACCATTTGTTTTGGCGTGAAAAAACAAAACAAAAACAAACAAACAAAAACAAACAAAAAAAAAACAACGGTTTTACCATACTTACCATTCCAACATTCAAAGTAAGTCCATTTTTTTTTTTCTAAAAAGTTTGGTTTTTTGCAATAATCTCGGAGGTTATTATGTATAACAATGTATAACCTTGTATGAAGGTCTATATGGTCTGATGGCAAGCACAGATTTCAGAATAACTGGAATGTTTACAATGTGAAGTTGTGAAATATGAATCTCATAAGAGCAGTTTTTATCCATTTACATTTTTAGCTTAGTGTGCATTCAGAACTGACAATCTGTGGACTTACTGGCTGACCCCACTTCAAAAGCCATGTTGCTAATCCCTGATGGCCTCTCTGCCTCCACATGCGCCATTAAACGGATTAAATCTTGGTATTGCAGTTTATAAACATAATTAAAATTGCTTGGCCCCTGCAACAATGATGCGTGTGGGGGCGGGGAGACCACTTGGGAATTAGTGGCATCAATTTTGAAGTGGGGTCGGCCATGTTTAGTCCAGGGGATCAGTTAGTTCACAGATCATCTGTTCTGAATGCGCTCTTACACACACACACGCACGCACGCACACACGCACACACACAAAGCTGATTTCACCTACCTGTTCTGTGATGGAATCCAGAGAGGAGGTGGCCTCATCGTACACAATCACAGGGGGATCTTTCAGGATTGCCCTCGCAATTGAAATCCTTTGTTTTTCTCCACCTACACAGAAAAGTGATATGAAATCCTAGCAACAGATTATGTAAACCTTTTCTTAAATTGAGATTAAGTAAATGGTAATAAATTCCTTTTACTTAAATTGAGATTAAGTAAAAGGAATTTATTTCCATTTAATACAATGAGCACAGTAAATCTTACCTGTTCATTTTATGGTCAATTTTGAGAACCTCTGACATGATCGAAGAAATATTTTAATATGATCTGACCAATTAGAGTAAAGGATGCAAGTAATCAATCAAAGATCTGACCAATCACAGCAAAGGAAATGTGCATCATTTATCACAACATCAAAGCCAATACCATAACATAACATGCACAGTTTAAATGTATGAATCAAAGTCATAATTTATTTTTATCCTATGCCTAAACCATAAAATAAATATCACTGGAATGAAAAATCACCTTAGTTAAAATTTCAGAGGTCTGCAGAACAACACATCGTATATGGTTGCACCAACTCCAGAGGTATTCCTTTGTTGAATAATCAGTTTTAATACACTTGGCCCCCAGCCTCCCAGCTGTTTATATCATTACAGACATATAACCTGTGCAAAGTCTCATGGTGAGACATACTGACATGTTACCTGACAATTTTAATCCTCTTTCCCCGACCTGAGTGTCATATTGCTGAGGCATGCCCATAATAGACTTGTGTACTGCAGCAAGCTTTGCAGCATAGTAAACATCTTCTTCAGTTTTGTTGACATTGCCGTATCTTATGTTGTAGAAGATTGAGTCGTTGAACAATACAGTGTCCTGCAAGGCAAAAGAAGTAAATATTATATTGATCAACTGAACATTAGTATATCTTACATACACTCTCAAACAATGCCATATCTAAGATAAGCCTAGACACTAATACTCAATAGAGTACAACCCCCATTCCCTTCAATAGAGTTTTCCTACCTGTGGTACAACCCCCATTCCCTTCAATAGAGTTCTCCTACCTGTGGTACAACCCCCATTCCCTTCAATAGAGTTTTCCTACCTGTGGTACAACCCCCATTCCCTTCAATAGAGTTCTCCTACCTGTAGTACAACCCCCATTCCCTTCTTCTACAGAGTTCTCCTACCCGTGGTACAAACCCCTATTTCCTTCCTCAGTAGAATTCTCTCAACTGTGGTACAACCCCTATTTCCTTCCTCAACAGTTCTCCTACCTGTGGTACAACCCCTATTTCCTTCCTCAACAGTTCTCCTACCTGTGGTACAACCCCTATTTCCTTCCTCAACAGTTCTCTCACCTGAGGTACAACCCCTATTTCTTTCCTCAGACTGTCCATCTTCAGGTCTCTGATGTCCTGCCCATTTACAAGTATCCTCCCCTGCTCAGGATCATAAAACCTGAACAGTAGCCGGATGATTGTGGACTTTCTGTAATAAAGAGAATTATGCATTATTTAGAATTTTCAATTCAAACATTTCAGGAGATAAAATCATGATTTATCATGTTAATGTCAATAGCACCGTCTGTGCATAAATGTAAAACTACAAGTAGCGATATAAAATGTCCGTAAGTCTTTTTTTCATAGATTTAAACTGTTTTGTTTAAAAAATTCTTAAAAATGTTGCTTCAACATTTTGAGATGTTCGTTGGCTTTGTGTTTAACAACAGTTAACCATTTTGAGATACAAAAAGGGAAACCCTGACGAATTTATTTTTTAAAATTTGCAAGGTGTTTGAACATTTATGTTTATTACCATACCCTGATCCGCTGCCACCAACAATGGCAATTCTTTTTCCACTGGGAACTGTAAAAGATAGGCCTTGCAGGATAGGGTTGCCAGGGACATAACTAAAGTGGATATTTTCAAATCGAATCTCCGACTCCTGCGGGGTGCAAACCAAATCAACTGCATCTGGCTTGTCCTGAGAAGAAAACCTCACTGAGAAGATCTCCCTTGCTGATTGAGAGAATTCACAACTTATCGATCCATAGACTAACTAGTCTGTGGATCAGCTTGTTCTGAATGTGCCCTAATTGTCATGTACTAGTAACAAAGCCAGAGACATTATCAATAACACATTTATATAGTTCATGATCTAACATGTATACTTTTATTGAACTTTCGTACCCCAACTGTACATGCCAGTATTGCCTTTATTGCTTTTCATATACAGGGAAATTGTATTGCTACCTACATTATTAAGTCGCACATGTCACTTTCAACCCCCCTCCTCCACCCCACACTCCCTCCCCAAAGAAGTTAAGAAATATTAAAAGCTTCCTCTACCTTTATCAAAGAAGTCTCTCCTAGAAGTTTAAACATGCTCTGCATGTCAATGAGATTCTGTTGCACTTCCCTGTAGCTGGAGCCGAGGAGATTAAGAGGCAGAGACAGCTGGAACAGCAGTGTATTCACCATCACCAGGTCACCGACTGTCATCGTACCTAGCATTATACAATAACAATTACAAGTCATGACCTCTGCAAATGAAGGATTCAAGGTTATGTTTTCATCATCATCTTTTGAGTCCAAGACTGTTTATTAGTGGGATGTGTTTCATAAAGTTTCTTAAAAGATTCTTCACATTTGTTTTTGAAAACCTTTGTAGGAAAAAACAGTTTTCAGGAGGAGCAGAAGTGGTTTCATTTTCAAATGAACCCAGACCTTGTTATTTTGAAATAATACTTATTTTTTCACTCTTATTTATATTTTGCCAGTGAACTTCTGCTTTCCTGGAATGATCATCTCTCATTAATTTCATGATAAAATTTGAATATTAAAAGGCTACTATCATACAGAGAAAATTGATAACTGGGACATCGCTATCCATGCCATTACCTACAGTACACTGTAAATGGCATGCCCAATTCTTCAACACTGCATTTCCCATTTTTAATTTTTATCAAAATACCATTTCATTGTAAGTTTGCCAGGTGGTGAAATCGAGTCACAAAACACCATGACATACCTACCAAATACCATGACTTAATTACTAAATCCCATGACATACCTACATACCATGACAAACCTAATATTAAAATACCATGACATACCTTCTTTAATTCCATTACAGGCAATTAGCATTCCCGTGAATATACCTATATTCAAAATCAAGTTCTGGGTCCCATTCAACAGGGCTAGGCTGTAAGCTATCTTTATATTAGAATCTTCAGACTTAGCTAGAGGTTCGTCGTAGCGTTTTGCCTCGTATGGTTCGTTGTTGAAGTACTGAAATATAACATACAGAAAGAGATGTGAGGGTGTGTTTACAGTGAAACTATCGAACTAGGTAGTTTGAACAAAATCCATGGGGACTCTTGTTGAATGCAATTAACAGATTAACACACCTCCTCCTGGCATTGGGTAGAATACAGAACAGCTGGTGTTTGATACGAGTACATTGTTAAGTGTTTTCACCATACCTTGACAGTTTCATAGTTCGTTAAAGAGTCAAGCAGTCTATTTCTTGATAAATCATCTGCTCTCTGCATGGCTTTTCTGAATTTTGTTCTGCAAATAAATTTAATAAAATTTATAATTCTAGTTTCTATGTCAAAGAAGATTTTAATAAATCAAATAACACATACAAGCCATGCCAATACTTGTATCTTTTACTGAAAGTGACATTTAAATTTGGAATGACCACTGAAAGTTATTATACACAAAATTTCCCGAATCTTTTATCGGAAGTGATATTTAAATTTGGAATGACCAATGAAAGCTATTAAACACAAAATTTCCTGAATTCTTCTCTTTAAATTTATCCATGTGAATGACATGATACTGGATACTCGAGAAAACCATAAACCTTATTGTCCAAGATTTAAAATTCAAAGGAAATATTTCATAAAACCAAAAAGATATGTATTTACCTCCAAGTAGTTATGGCTAAAGTTGTAGCTACATACAGTCCAACACAGCCAAGAGTAGCCAAGGCAAGAGTCCCACCAAACTTGTAATACTGGAATAAAAACAAAATGCTATTCTTTCACCACATATCTACTTAAAGATAACAGGGAAATACACTGACTTGGAAATAAGCCCACTTCATTTTTTTGTTTTTGTTTTTGCTTGTTTGTTTGTTTGTTTTTTTCTTTTTTTTTTTTGTGTGAGATAATCCAAATGTACAAGTACTTAATGTAAAAGTTACAAAAACATGTTAAACACTTCCCCCATTGCCAAATATTTGATAAAGTTATTTTTCCATATTTTTCATAATTTCCATAACAATACAACTGCACATTGATAAGAAAGTTCTACCAAATCAACTATGATACATGTAAATAACATAGAATGACTCTCCATAAAGCCAGTGACTAGCATGACTCTCCATGAGGCCAGTGACTGGCATGACTTACCATGATACAAGTGACTAGAGTGACTTCAAATAAGGTAGGTATAAGATTCACTACTAAAGTAGATAGGATGGAACTGATGCCCCTGGAATAAATGAATAATCATGTAACAATAAAGAAAAAGTGGCATGTAACATGTTAACATCTTAGATAATTCACATTCACACTTAAAATATAATGTAGAATGTATATATCTAGTTCTAGAAGACTGTCATATTTTGTTATTTGCTTCAAGAGAAGTAAAAGTATCTGATTGGACTGGACTTTTTCAACTGAATTCTGGTATAAACTAAACTAAATTCAATCTTTCAATCAAATCTACAGAAAAGAGGTGTGTGAAAAACATACTTAGACCCCCTGTTAACTGCATCAAGAAGTGCTCCCGTTTTCCTCCCCAGATGAAAGCTGAGGTCTAAGCTGTGAAGATGGTGGAATACTTTATTTGCGACCTGCCTCACAGACCTCTGGGATACCTTGGAAAACACACAGTTACGCAGCTCGTTACAGACACTAGCAGTCACACGCGCAAGAGTATCTGGAACGAAAGTAAGAAAAAATGTCACAGGCAATAAATGGCAATACTGCCGTTGTTGCACAGTATTTGATAAACAAGGACATAACATTTAATCAGGATCAAGATAACAAGATTTTGCATCTGAACCAAAAAATAAATATTTTCCAAGGGAAGATATGAAATTCAATATAACCAGTACTGCTGCCTTGGATACTAAAATACAAATGTATAACAATATAGCACATCGTTTCCTTTAATTAGTATATAGCCAATGTATGGCATACAATGCCTACAAACAGACCTAACAAATATCTATATAAAATTTATCTATCAAGAAATTTACAAAAGAAATGCATACAAGGGTTTTCTCTCCCCCTGTATCTTATATCTGTTGATACAAAGGTTAACCACCTATAACTTACATGATACCACCAATATAAAAACCATATCTGCAGCTTCACCAACCACGTTCAAAGCATTTGTTTGCTCATTCAAGTTATCTACCAGACACTTGAATATGTAAGGTACGGTGACTGTCACACCCTAAAAATAACAAACAGGTTCATAAATCAATGTGAAGACCTCGAGTATAGCACTATAAATTACAAAAAGCTAGCATACTCATAATCATACGCTTCAGCATTTGAACTTATTTTTTCATACGGTACACATCATTATAAAATAAAGGATAAAAAAACTTAAGAAAATATTTGTTATTATATTTTCTTTAGTTTTTGACAAATAAAATCAAGTATAAAGGAAGGGAAGATGAAAGAGGGAGAGGGGAGGGGATTACAGTTGCACGCAGGCAGACAGTCAGATAGACAATCATTTCCAAACTTTCTGGCTTTAGAATGCACATTAGGTTCCTTCTAGGGCATTACAGTATTTAACTTGGCTTAATAATTGAATGCTTTTAGATGAATCAAAAATTCTAAACTCTAAATAAGAAACTTAATGAAACAATACTTAATAATGCATTGCATTTACGAGTACCATCACTTTGTTTGGGGAAAATGATTTTGTTTGAAAATGATCTATAATCTCCTATAATAAGTACTGCTTTCAGGTGCTCCCCAACATGTTTCAGCAACTTCACAACCTACCTTAGATGCAACCAATAATGAGGCAGTAAGGACCACTCGAACCCTGCTTCCAGGATCATTTTCTGGCCAAACAAAACGCATCAAATTGCGCAAAACCTGCCAGTTGTTGACATCTTTCTCCTTGCTCCCTGATAATATGTCCACAGGAAGCTTTCCCTTGCCATCAATCTGACCTTTTTGCTGGTCTGGTCCGTCAGGGAAGTGGTTAATTTCTTTCTTGTTGTTCTTTGATAGAGTGGTCTTTTTTTCCTTGTTCCCAGCCTCACTTCTTTGCTGGTCAGACCCGTCAGAGGTGTGGCCATATCTGTGGACACCAGTAACTTTGGTTTCAGAGAGTACCTTAAAATATTGATTAGACTATTCACATTCAACTGTGTTTCATGCATATAATGCCAACAGTTGGATGCAGTTGCCATTCATTAAACAAGATTTTCAAAAATGATGGCAAAGATTGATTTTCAGAATGTTTGTTAGTCTAAAGATAGAGAACCAGCATTAACAAAATAATATTGCATTTCAAATGTTACACGAAAAATAATTCAACATTCCTATAATATGTATATAAAGAATTTTTGACTCTCCTATTAATCTATTTGCTACGTATTTAAATCAGAGTTTTCACCTCTAATATAAAAACTAATGCAGAGCTATAAGTTCAGTATAACCAATTGTGCATGATGACTTCAAATTCAGTGGCTCTGGCAAGAACCCTAAATATTTTAAAACTAAATCTTACATTATTTGAATGGTTAAATAATAAATGACAAGTGAGTGCAAGCACCATCAGAAGACTCTTTGGAGAGGCAGGGGAAATAAAAGCAATATTTAGCTTTTTCTATAATCAAAATAGCGAATAAATCGTGTTCCTTTCCCAATAGACTGTTCTGACTATACACATAGATTGCACTGCAATGACCACGGCCACGTAATGGCTGGTGTTTTAGATCTGTGGCGGGCGCTCATTCTATATTTCAACTACCCCCCACAACCCCACCCCGCATTCCCCTTCCAGTTAAATCAGGGCCGTGAATTGCTGTGCGAGTTCAACATATTTTGTTAAGTACCTGGTAACCTGGACCGATTCCAAAAGTCTTTGGTCGCAGAAAGGAGCACTGTGGAAATCTTCTGTAATTACAACTGTGAAGAGATTTGGATTTATCTATACAGGGGGTGAATTTACTACAGCGTGACAGATCAAGTCGCTGTAGTAGACGAAACACTGCCATGACCTTCAACTCAGACACAACTGTAGATGGCGACATAGGGCTGTAAACAAAATATACATCCGCTAGCATCTGACAAAACATTTCATCTTTGAACACGTAAAACATCTCTTGGTATTTAGATAAAACCATTCATTGTTAGAAAATGGCCCAATGTTAACAAAACATAGATATGTATTCTTATTAAAAGTGATTGAATCTCCGTGGTTTATATTTTGCAGCGTAGAAACTTGTGCGCTACGCGGTTGACCATGTGTACATCAGCTAACAGTAGCTGAAAAAACGTGTATTTGTCTCTTACCGACACTTACCGAGCAAGGTAGAGAAAATGGAACCAGATCTGATTCAAAATTCAGTTGCACACGAAACACAAGATGATTTAGGACCTAATCTCATACGAATGAAAATAACCGACCAAATAAAGGAATTACAGACAGTGCTTCGCGACAAGTAAGTTGAAATATTGTACTAGTAAGCATAAATTTGTTAACGTTAAAATAATTTAAACGGCACGTGCACCGGTGCTACTTCACAATGGATTCTTTATTTTGTTAAACAGTTAACAAAAGAAACTATCAAGTAACAATTGTGCCCATTTTAATAAATGCCAAGAGCTTATATTTCAGTAACCTATTACGTATTTGAGTTTAAAATTTTTGTTTACATGTCGGTTTCAGGTCATTCGGGATATTGCATTTTAATTTTTACACCAAATGTCATCTCGGAAGGATTTTAATTTTTTATTTCTCAATGATACTTTTTATTCAAATAAGTGTTTACTCTTGGTAATTTCAAAAATTATTATCTATAATTGCTTGTAATTTTTTTGTTGTTTTTGTGTTTATTTCCATCAAAGTTTTCAAAGAGTCCCTAGAGTACTAGTAAGAATGACTTTTAAGTGGCATTAAACCATGTTGCAAGTTTTTGGTTTTATATTCTAGGAGCACATCTAGGAGTGATTTTATATTCCATGCAGATAGATTGGTAAGTAGAAAATTCTGAGTTTAAAATAATTACCATTGATATATGGTCTCACTATAAACACCGAAATGGCATGAAATAACACCTTGATATTGCTTTAAGCATCAAAATAACTTGCTATTTGGATACTGCACCCAATAATGCATTTGCCTTGAACTCAATAATATGTTTATCAAGTTGTTGGTCAAGATTTGTACAGGAGAAAGATTTTTGCAGCTCTAACATGAGTTCGAACTCCCACATCTGAACCTCTGCAAGGAGCCATAAATATTTTCAAAAAAACATTTTACAAGCCAGATATTATTTTATGCACAGTCAGAATAACCTTTGCAATATTTCTGTTAGGAATAGAAGAACGTCATGAATTGTCATCAGATTCTTAAATATCAAAACCTTGTGTTGTAGATTTGAAACCAGTTTTGCAATTAAATTGTAAAGATCTGGCCTGGATGACCAGTTAAAAAAAATTAACTATTTTGGAAGATGAAATTATTTAAACTTTAACTGTATTTTATATCTTTGTTGGTTAAAATATGTTTCTGTCTTCTTTTTTTTTTCTGTCTTAGATCCGTCTTGTTGTAGAAGAAGGTTTGAATCAGCTACCTTATACGAAATGTTCAGTTATTACTCCCACAGGTGAGGACATGTCGGAAGATGCTTGTGTGAAGGCAGATTCACACACACACACACACACTTTCTTAAACCAAGTGCTCCATCATATCAGTTATACTTGTACAATAAGGAAGAGTTTTCTAAGACACTTATATACACAGTAAAACGTAACACCCAAAAGAAAAAAGAAGTGTGAGATTACTGTCATAGTGTAAAGATGATCATTACATATAAGAAGGTGTTAGGGCTTTTTATTGCCCGTCATTTATATTGAACTGGTATAATATTTCAATGTAATTGTAGGGTATCCATATGATGGACTGAAGTATGAACGAGGCAATTGTGGAGTCAGTATTATGAGGAGTGGTGAGTTTGATTGATTCTAAGCATTGTTTTCTTAGTAGCAAGTAATACATATCACAGATATACATAAGATGAAATAATGAAATTCTGTTTCCAATGTATATTTAAAATGTTTGTTAGATCTTGTATATATTTTTTTCTTTTGTTGTTTGAAGTAATTCAAGATTGATTGAAATAAGATATATAAATACCTTCCTTTTCATTCCATGAATTTTCTTAATTTAGCAACATATTTTTTAATCATACTTAATGCCAGACTAAGCTCATAAAAAGGTACAAAAATAATAATAATACATAAATACTGTACTTTCAGTCACACAAATGAAGAATTTATCCAATTTTCTAGTACATTGAGGTAGATATTAACAGCACAGTTTTCATGTTATGTTGGTAGGAGAGGCAATGGAACAAGGTCTCCGAGACTGCTGTCGGTCAATCAGGATTGGAANATGCTCAAATATCTGGATACACTGTCATGTTTGTCTCTTGTTGCTATGTCAACCGTTGCCTTGTTGATATCTTTAAACATAATGGCCTCTCTAGTGCATTATTTTGGCTTAAAAATAATTTTTTGCAAATACAACAAAGCTATTTTATAAGATGTATTTGATTAACTAGAGTATTTATCTAAAATTCTCTATGCTAGCCTAGCATATAGTACATCTAGCACTTGTTGGATGAATAAACAAAGATTGAACTTTGGTCTCTAATCAGACTCATGTTTTTCTCTTTAATTTGGGCTGCATCTGCAGTAGTATTTAAAATAGGCTAGCTCATTATTATAACTATTGACTTTAAACAGTTTTAAATTTATTATTTTTTTAAGCCATGGTCAATATTTCAATTGATTGGACAATAAATGCTTAGTCTTGGATAAAAGTAGAATAAAATTTCAGCCTCAAAGTTCAAAGTTATGCACAAAGTTCTGTTTAAAACTGTCCCCAGTCATAGCGTATTAGAAAAATAAAAGCTGCACATCCCAATTTCAGACACTCGTGAGGATGGAGACGGGTGTAAATCAAGTAAGATGTAGTGGTCTATAGTTGATTTTCTGTATGTGTAGAGCACAATTGAGGGGAGGGGGGTTGCCAATTATTTTAAAGGGTGGTCTTTTCCAGATAAAATGTACCTTTTTTTACCCCCATTGTTGTGACCAAATTGTAATTGGTTCCATCAAGAAGGAAAGCTGACTGTGACTCTACAGTGGGGCTCTGTAAGGGGATTTTGTGTCTCTCTTCCATGTGGTAGTATACAAGTGAGGCCCTGGGAGGGGGCTGTTTGACCACAAATTGGGGCTAGAAGAGTCAGGGTCTGTGGAAGGGTTGTCTATAGGGCAAACTGTGTGAATGGCTTTAGGTTAGTTTTTGGTGGGAAAGGCTATGCAAAGGGACTGTCATAAATGTTATACTTTGCAGTGGTGTTATAAGTGTATGTGTGGTGCACTGCAACTGGGTTCTACAAAGTCTATCTATACAATATTAAGACCCTTTTCATATGTAGCCATATTCTTGAGCAATACAGAATGTACTTGTACACTTTGAAAGATTTACAACTTAAATAGCCTGACTGGCATGTTAGAGCTTCACATAAATGGAGCCTCTGCTCTTTAAACGACCATTTAATTAACTTGTCTTAACAGCAAAAAGCACACCTGAGCCAAATTTGTAAAAGGGAGTAAAACCCCCTGCAGTGTTATTGCATGTTAGTACGTCTCAAAGTGTACGGACTGTATCGCTGAAGTATACCACTTAACGCGAAAAGGGCTTTATATGAAGTCGGTTGGTTGTGTGTATGTATATATAAGGCTCTAAATGGATGTTTTTATGTGTGACTTCATGGATTCTTACATGTTTTGTCCCAAAAGGCTCTCTTCTTACTAGTAACAGTATTGAGTTTCAGTTGGCATGGTTGTCATTCATCCTGTTCTCCAGGTGTGGCCTTTTTTCCTTCCTGTTTTTTGTGCTCTGGACTTCTTTTACATAAACGGCAGTTTTTTTTTTTTTTTTACCATACAGAAATTAAGTTGACAGATATTTGAGTATTTCATTATACATTTTAAAGGAAAGTAACTGTGGTGAATGTTATTGGCACAAAGATTACAAGCTACAAACATAAAGTGAAACTCTTATTTGGTAAGCTGCTTGATATTTTTGGATGAACTAAAATTGGACATGGGATATATCTCTTCAGGGATGCTAGTCTTCCGGTTTTTACCGGAATTCCGGTTTTTTGCGTCCAGTTATAAAATTTTCTATTTTATTCTATTCTAAATATTCTATATTTTGTTCCGGAATTCTCGTTTTTAACGTGGTCGCGGACTGGACGAACGATGCGTCAGAGGAACGTCGCATTTCAACCATTGCGACAGAGCTGCGTTTCAACACAATATCTAGTCACAACCGTAGCACGTGATTTATTTATGGCGCTTGATTGGTTGGAAATGTAGGCTTTAATGTCGGCACCCATGTGGAAAGTTTTGACACCGCGTGCGCGGAATTTTGAACTAAACCAAACTAAATGGATTTCGCAGAGAACAGACGATATTAGAAACATCGACATTACTGTCAAAAATAGATTTAGTTGGAGTTGGCTGGAGGAAAAGGACAATAATGACGATTTTTTTTCTACCTATGTTCGGAAGCGAAAGTCCCCCGGACGCCGGAGAAGCTTGGTGTGTATGGTGCAACGACGTGATCCGGTATGGAAGCAGTGGTAAAAAAGCTCTGAAAAACCATGCTAAAACAACTAAGCATGCCAAAGCACGTAGTTGTCTTTACACATTTTTGTTGCTTGGGCATTACCACGAAAGCCATTACCAATCTTTGAAAATGATAAATGAAAGGGATTAACATTTAGGCTTCGTTCACATGCAATGTCTATTTTCTATTTTCTATTTTCTATTTTCGGTATGTCTTATGATCACGCTCTGTGCCCTGAATATCCCGCGGCGTAATTACTGGCTTCTTATAAGTAACTGGCTCGCGCTGCCAGTAATTACGCCGCGGGATGTTCAGGGCACAGAGCGTGATCATAAGACATACCGAAAATAGAAAATAGAAAATAGAAAATAGACATTGCATGTGAACGAAGCCTTAG
>NW_019775677.1:53416-85721 GCF_001039355.2 Lingula anatina | reverse complement strand
GGGGGGGGGGGGGGTGGGGATACGAAGTTGATCCTCCCCCTCCAGTAGCGTGAGGTTCGGGGCCCGGTGAAATTGGTATTTTAGAGGGTGAACGGTGCCATTTGATACGGTTTAGAATTATGATTCAGCCAATCAAAATTTTAATTTCAAGAGGGGACCATTGGTGTGATTTTTTTTTTCAGAAATCGAAGGGGGTCAGGACCTCCCTAACCGCCCCCCCCCCCAAATCGTTAAAGACCCCATTCCCATAGATTTTAGATCGATCTATCCACTGTGGGGAGTCTCACTAGTACTGTCAGCTTAGCCGGCGTAAGCGTCTGTCCCGCCTATTAAAAGCTGTAAGGTTATCATTAACTATGGTGCGCGCTCGGCTGACTGCAATTTAGCGTGAACCCCCAGGCAGTTAGGTCGATCTAAATCTTAATCTCTGGATCGATCTAAATATCTATGAATGCACCCTAAGAGAGAGAGATACATGTAGCGATTACGCGCGTGAGTGTGTGCGTTTGCCTAAAAAGCACGTTACTGTTTGTTTTCTATCAGATTCCAAGTTCGAATATGTTCAGGTTATCAAATCGGAATGTAAACAATTGATATGCTGATTCCAAATAAAAGGATTGCACCGCAGCGGTTTTGTTATCAGGATATCGCTGCTGATACCGATGGAAATTGATTGCGCAGAACTGTGTAGTTGATAAAGTTGGCAATCAGTATAATAAAGACACGCGCTGTAACGTTTTAATTGAAATGTTGTACTGCCTCTTAATCAGGTGCTCGATTTCTTTCAACTTCATTTTACAACTCATCATTTTAGCAGCATTTTATAATTAAAGAGACATTACTGGTAACTTGGTATTTGTCTAAGAATGATTTTTTATGCATTTTTTTACCTGAACGACTTTCCATGTCAAATAAAAAAAAATAAATTGTAAAATAAAAAATAGTTGTTAGTTGTATGTATTCGTTGAATATAAATAGACTGCAAATAAAAATAAAAATAGCACATTAGCAACGTAATGATCTTATTTTTTACAAGACACGTCATGCATTACCTGTCAGCCATCTCAGTCAACCTTGGGGTAAGTTACAAAAAATAATAATAATAACAAATAAATAAATAAAATAAAATAAAATAAAATAAAATAAAATAAAATAAAATAAAATAAACGGCTGTGACCTAGTTGTCATCGTAAAGAGTAGTGGCATGGCCGCAGGTTCTCTACAGAAGAAGGATAGCGTTGAATTTTATTGTTACAGACCTAAAGTAACAAAAACAATTTTTCCTGCAAATTTTAACAATATGCCCTTAGTCACCAAGTATAGGCCCCTACCTGTCTATAACGGCTGAGAAAATCACGATCTGAAACAAAAAATTTGAAACATTGACTTGAAGTACAAGTTTAAATATCTTTTTTTGTCAGTGTATTTGGATACGGTTTTCCCTTGGTTACCTTGTGTTTATTTATTTATTTATTTATTTATTTATTTATTTATTTATTTATTTATTTATTTTTGCCTTATAAAGGTCTACCTCACATTACGTATGCCTCTGGGAAACGGTTGGCGCCCCTTTGTTAGTTATAAAGGGAAAATTGCGAATATCTTCTTTATGAAAAGAAATTCTCGTTTGGAACTGAGAAGTACAATACTTGCTAAGCAAATCATTAAATTTTACATCACCCCTTTTTATCAAGATCGCAAAGGGGTGTATGTATTGTCAAAAAGTACCCCTTTACTTGACTGTGATTTCCCCGAGGAGTTATAACAGTTATAACTCCTTGATTCCCCCCCCCCCCATGACTTCTGCTGTACATGTATTGCTGCCCTGCAAGTATGCTTGAATAAGTTGCTTATTTGAAAGATGACGATTGTTAAACCAAAATGACTATGTGGAGAGATAAAACGCAAAATGTGTACCCATGTATAAACATGATCCAAAAAGAAGTCGAAGTTATCCTCAGAGCTATTTGCTAAGGGGAGAAAACCTGACAGAGCCACTTCACATTGCGAACGTGTTTTCGCAACAACCGCATTCGCTGTAAGAAAGGCGCAGCTGATCAATCGCGACCAGAAGTAAAAAAAAAAAACTGTTTCAAAATCAGTTGCTCTTACAGAAAAATGGAGCTGAAATGAGAAAAAAAAGCCAAGTGGAATAGAAAAAATCAAAATAAAAGTGAATAGGAAAACAAGATATACAGATAGAAATCAGACAAAAGTTAACACATGAGACTTGGGACAACATACATTTTAACAAAATACATTTTAAATAAACAATATTAAGGGCTAAAGAAAATGGCAACACGGCAACGCGAAAAGAAGAAAAAAAGATAGTAATATAAAGAGCAATATTAAAACTTATCAATTGGTAAAAGATTATCAGCACAAGAGGTTCACAAACGTGTTTCTTTTATTGTAAAACATAAGTCTTTGTATTCTATGAAAAAATACAACACTTTAAGAGCTGAGCAAAAACTCTTTTGTTTTATAATCCACCACCCCACACGTTTGTGCACATAGGGTGGCAAAGCGTCCACCATCATAATTTTGCCACTTTTACAAATGAAATATAGTGAACGACTTCCGGAGAGACTCTGTAACCCGTAATCTAATGATATGGTAATTTTTCATTACATCTCGGCGACCAGTATTGCATCTATCACTTACTAAATTAGGTCACTTAATGCTGTGTTATCTAATATAATGAAGCTCTCCTGATAAACTAGGTCATTGGAAGGGTGTAAAGGGGTCTCGGCGACCTTTGTCGAAGGATAACAACTAATAAACACAGTCTTATAGACTTTGGTTAAACATTAGAACTTAGGCTAACTGCGACGAAAAAGAATGTTTCTTAACCAATACGAATGATTATCGGAACTTATGGGAACAGATTTCATTAAAACCACACAGGTCTTAAACGTATTCACAGCCACGCAGGCACAAAACAGTCTAAAACTCCTTAAAATTGACGGTTCGACCCACTATACGAAAGATAAACGGACTCGTAAGTTCTAGTACAACAAACACATTATTGCAACTGCCATATATTGTCCTCGTGACACTATACGACGTACTTATACCCTGTACAGAGACTTAATTAAGGTGCCCCCAGTATAACACTGTCACGTTAATACGAGTAGCGACAGATTACGTGTCTTGTCCTGTCCAGAAACTCGACAAGTTTAATAAGGGGTACCACACAGGTAAGTTCAAATTAATTTGTGTCGTTGTAACTTTATTTAACGGGATTTAAGTACACATAGACAATATCCTGCAAAACACCATTATCTTGTGCAGACCATACGGGTTTCGCAGCCTTGCACATCCTGCAAGTCTTATTATTTTTCGATCGTCAATTCTTGTTTATTCCAACTGTATTTTACCATATGTGCTATTTAAATCGGCGTTGATGATATTTAAGAGAGAGAGAGAGAGAGAGAGAGAGAGAGAGAAGCCAGAGTCTACGTGGAGAATTGGTAAGCAATCCCTTAACCAGCGTACATGTACCTGTAGCATAAAAGCATGACGTGCTCACATATCCCTAGTATGTCCATCTGTGAATAAATTATATTTTATTCAAAATTATAATGCATAGGCCAGTGGAAATTAAAGTATGAGAGAGATAATCCCCGATCCGTGCGGACAGTCAAGACCGTATTAATTTTAGCAGTGGTATCATTCGAATAGAGTCAAAATGCAACAGTCGTGGACCAAAACACAAGTTTCAAAACGCCTCTTATAAATTTCCCTAGTATCAGGGCTCTTCCTTCAATTCACTCACCACCACAGTTTATAGTACATGGAACAATGACGGAATATATCTACATCTAATCTACATAGTCTTCGCCCTTGAACAAATGAGACGCAGTGGGTTATAAGTTTAAAGGTACACTATTCGCGTTTGAAACTGTCAAAGAGTCATATATTCTATGTTTATTTTAATATTTTAATGTTTATTAAAATACATCTCCAGAAAAAACTCCTTACTGTACCTTCCCCAATTTAGACCTTAAAAACGATAGCATCCCGCAAATTAAAATGTTAGATAGCGAATTTCTTCTGATATGTAGCCTACAGGCAGACGGGGAAGACAAGGCGGTCGAAACGTCACGTTTTCAATGAAGCTAAAAATTTGTTTTGAAATGGCATCGAATTGAAGTGCATTGACGGATGAAACAAAGATTCGTGAGGAAGATAAAATCAGTTTAATGGAAAGTCCCTGATGGAACGCCTTTAATTACCCCTGTATATAATTATTACTTCAAAGTGCCATTACCGACTGGTCTTTCATTCAAATTCAAGAGAACCTTTACTCTATTCTTCTGTACCGATCACGCATTCTTTGTTTTCGATACCTTGTCTTCGTGCGTGTTTACTAGAATTTCCCATTCTGATGTATCATTCCACTAATCAATATTTCCCAATTGGGAAAATTTTAAGTGACATGTGTTATGCACGAGGTAGAAACTTACAATTTTTTGGTGTGAAATTAACAGATCAAATAAAACGATATGACATTGACATGTAACATCGTTTTCTAACATAAAAACAATTTCTACACTTGTTGACTCATAGGGAAATTAAAAATTATCTGTCATCTCAATGTCCTAAGAGATAAATTGCATAAATTTATGCTCCATGCATCAATGCTAAATCTATTTGTATATATATGACATTGCGCCGTAACTACTTCCATACCTTATCATTTCGAACTTAAGTCGACAAAAATCGAGTATACGTCATATCTCAACCATCTTGCTTTAATAACTCATAATACTTAACAGTAACAGCTAAGTGCGTCAGTAATGAGACAATTACTAAAAAATAAGCAATTCAGTTCAATGACGCCGTATATGCATAACATACAGCTTGAATAATACATTTACCCATACAAAATGGTATTTGACGCATCATGTATACTACAATCTTCTGATATCATCAGATAATGAGCAGAACCAATCATATTTAAGAAGTCCATCTGCACGTCTAGAGAGTCAAACATTCCACAAAATATCAACTTATATTTATCTGAAATTTTAGTTCTCTTTGTTGATTGTAGTATAAATAATATATGTATACAGTATATATCAATTATCATCACAAATAAAATACCCGATAACCCGAATGAAACTCACTGGCAATGAATAAACTGTAGAAAACATTCCATCTGTTAGAATAGCATCTGCCTTGACAACATGAATCTCTTAAATTACTTGTACTATGCCACCCGTCTTACTTGAATTACGTCATTTGTAGGCAAGGTTGCAAAAATCATTGAAAGTAGAGTTCTACATTATACAATTTATCAGAAAAAATGGTCTTAACACAACATCGTTGAGTGTGCTGAAGCTGACACAACGCAAATGGTAATGAGAATCCATAGAAACATTCTTTTGAAAACCAATGCTGTTGGTTAAAAGCGTATAGACTACTTCTTTAACTAAACCTCATTTTCCTCTTTATTTTGTGAAAGTGTAAGCCATTAACTTAACAACACATCTACAGTGAATTCTTTTGAGAGCTTGATTTAAAACAAAATTTACCAATAGCAGTCCATTTTTGATATAACAATTATTTTCAAAGATTAATATGCGATCAATATTTCAGATCCGTCCATCATGGGGTTGGTTGAATATATTCACCCCACTTTAGAGACTTTGGATTACACTTCCCCAAGGGTACAACTGGAAATTATCGGCTCCTCTTTCCTGTTCTTTTTCGTGGTCTACCTCGCTTCAGCTTTCATCGCATCTATGACCTGGACCTACCGCAACTTGCGCATTAAAGAAAAGGTATTTTGGAACTTATCCGTGGTACGAGCCGTATTTGGCGTGTATTCCACGTGTGCCGGCGTCTGGGCAGTTTGGTGGGACACCGAACTCAAAGAAGACGTCGTCTTCGCCACCACCCCTACTTCGTGGTTTTCTCTTTGTCTCTGCGTTGGTTTTTTTCTCTTCGAATGCTCGGCCATGTTTGTCAGTGACGTCATCTTCCGGCAAGCAAACCCGCTGTTAAACTTGCACCACTGGCTGGCGTTGCTAGGATACGTCCTCGTGATGGTGTACCGCAGCTCCCATTTCTTCGGCACCGTGGGCCTCCTCCTCGAAATGTCGACCCCCTTTTCCGCTCTCTGTTGGACGCTGCTCAAGTGTGGACTGTCTGATACCCTCCTGTGGAAGTTGAACCAGTTTGTTCTTGTCCATACCTTCCACTGTCGCTCCCTGCTGGAGTGCTACCTGTGGCTTCAGTCGTACCGGAACTGGGAACGGATTTGGCAAGCGATGCCCACGCCGATTTTCACAGCCCTTTACGTGCAATTAACTTTGATCTTCTTCATCATGACTCCTTACTGGACTTATAAGAAGACGGTTCAGTTGGTGAACCACAGAGACTGGAATTTTGAGGACACGGAGACAACGAAGGAAACCAACGGTTCCCTCAAAACGGACTAATCTTAATAGCACTTGGATTGAGAAACGAAGAAGGCAAATACATCAATTGCGGTAATTAATGACTGAAAAGCAATGTTTTGTTTGTAATATAACAAAATATGTTGTTCAGAAGTTACAAAAGCAATTTGGTTTCAAGACTTTTTACGATCAATGCCATTTTTGTTTGAGAATATAAAATTTCAGAATTAGTGAGGTGTTTGAAACATGTGGTTAATTACCGTATCAAGTTTGATGTTACCGTTAATAATAGCTCATCAGATCGGAACTCTATTGAAAAATAACGGGCTTCTTGCCTTTTCCTTCTCATTTGTTTTTTTCGCTAGCAATACTCATCTCCAAGTGCTAAGAAAATATGTCAAAATTTCTGGCACAGCCTTGAATAGGTGATGAAATAGTCTAATCTGATAGTAAGGGTGGTGAGTCTGGTGACGCTAAAATGAATCCTTAATTTCAATAATGCTTAGTCCTTACGTGTGAAATTCATTTAGAATACAAAACTGTTAAGTTATAAGAAAAAAAAAAGAGAGGCGTGGTGCAATATGTATGTAATTGATATTATGGTGATTATTATTTTTACATGGTCTAGTAATTTTATTTAAAAATTAATATTTTAAAACCTATGTTTTAGCAGTTAAAGGACAGCCAATACTCAAAATGGAAATTTTGAGGAGATCAAAATTCAAAGATATGTGATCAAATTTACGATATTTTTAGTAGGTTAAAAGCCAAACACGAACAAAGCTATTGATAACTCACTATTTGAGTCACTCACTCTTATCAAAACAATGTAATTCGGTATAGTAGAGGCAAAGGTTGCCAAGTGATATATCATTTTACATACACGTGCTAGTTTCATGGAGTACTTAAAAGTAATCATGTGCAGGTCGCATTAGTAATTTAGATTAAAAGTGATCTCTCACTTTAATTTAATATATTCATTCATTTTGTATAAGCACAATTTTTATTAATTGCTTTGACCGTAAGTTTGTACAGCGAAACAAATGATTATACAATGAAGAACAAATACTTTAAAGACTTTATTATTATGTAATGTTTGTGGAGATGAATAGATGGGTATAGACTTTTTTTCATATAATTTGGATCGTATGAACTTTTTATTCAAGTTATTTCTTCTTGACATTTTGCATGATTAATAATAAGTGATATGAGTTACCAGTGTAGTTGTAGCCTACCCTCTCTCTCTCTCACTCTCTCTCTCTCTCGCACACGCACACACACATCATACGCCCATCAGTTTGTTTTTACAATGTTTTGAGGTGTCAAATGATAATAGAAAGCAGCTAGATGATGGTTTAAGCAATCATTCTCTTGTGAAATCGGTGCCAGGTCCAAATTGGACAGTAAGGGTGGGGGTTGGAGGGGGGGGGGGTTGGAGGAAATTATCCTTTCCTCTTTCCATTTCATAGAAATATGCAGCATCGTTTACATTACCACAATGTTGAATTTGTCTGCAAATTAATCAAGTTTTGGGCAGAATTCTTCATTCTAAGTACTGTAATTAGATTACACAAAGGTTTACATCTAGAAGGGTCAAGGACATACATGTAGTTTGGTGGGTCCCAGATCCCTATTAAAAAGCATGATACTGAGTTTTAACATCTCCATAATATTTTAAACTAGATTTTGCTAAGAGAGCAAACAAATCAATATAAAATAGAAGAAGGCAATTTTGCTGTTATTTGTACAGTATTGCACAAGGATAGAAAATTGATTGTTTTCGTTTCGTTTAATTTTTTTAAATGTTTGACGGGGAGGGAGTAGGGGAACAGCCAAAGCGTGTGTGTGTGTGTGAGTGTGTGTATATAAGTGTGTGTGAAGGGAGGGGGAGTAGCCCATGGCCTTCTTACTGGACCAGCCATTACACTAGAATTACGACATTGTGGATATTATCATTAACCGTCTCACGTGCATGCTACAGTACCAGTGCCAAGTAATGATAATCTGTTTATTAATTGTCATACCATTATCATTGCATGTCCCTGGCAAAGTGGGCCATGCACCTAGAGATAACCTATATAATGTGGTATTTATAATGCTAAGTACACCTATGATATCATATTAAGTACTCATAATGTCCAGTCCGAGATGGCTCTAGTAATGTCCAGTACGATATGGTACTTAATATGTCCAGTAGAATATGATGTGGTACTTATAATGCCCAGTGTACGCAAAACGGTCACTGGGCTTCAAGAACGAAAACTCTTCAACCCGACCCCTTCCTCTCTTTCTGGGAGAGATCACCCGCAACTAGGATTCAGCCTTTTTTATTCTTTACAGGGCTGGACACAAATGAAATCGCACTCGTAAGCATGTGTTATCGAAGAATCGTGCTACATTTGTATCCGAATCAAAACGAAAGACAAAATCAATCATGTGCCCAGAATCTGAAATTTACAAACTCCATAGACAAATATATATATTTATATATCTAATTCACTCAAAATGGTATGTTGCTCTTGTCTTAGATCTAATCAAACTGATATAAGGAGTTTTTCATTTTATAAAACACTGATAACATGCATTTTCATATTGCTATAAGGGTGATTCTGTCATATACATAAATTACCTATTGTTTGTAGTATTGTGATCAAGTAAATGATTAACTTAATGTATCAAATCAAATTATCCTCAATATACCACTTCACAAATGAGATTTGACAAAACGCTCATCATCAGACGCACGCACCGAGAGTCTGATAGCGAGACACAGATACAGACAGATATAATAGCGAATATAAATGCTTTCGGATAGTGGCGCCATCGTTTGAGAGAAAGTATAACTAAAATACCACTTGGCATCTCAAATTCGTCTGACTTACAAGTACGGCCAAGGAACATGCCTTCCAAAACAATAGTACATACCCTCTTCTTTGCAATCCTAGAATTACAATTTAATAGATTAAATGGATAAAAGTTGTGATAGTTATTATAATGATAGAAAAACGGATTCTGAAAATATACAAATGCAAAGACAAGATTGCTGAGTGTAAAACGACGTTGGGAGGGGGGAGGGATGAAGGTAAAATTTTTGAAGCCCTGCGCCAATATCGGCCATTATCGACTATATGTACTGTGCTATCAGCTTATCTATTGGTTTGAAATTCAGAGTTGTAATAATATGGTATCCATTTACCTTATAAATAATTTGATCCATATTTAGAAAGTTTCACATCAGATTTCATATGTGTACGACACAGACGTTTCATAATTAAACATCAATACGTGTAAATTGCCTTTGACAAAAGCATTACCAAGTAATTATAGCTTATCGCCATTACAGTGATTTACATAGGGGCCCACGTAAGACACTGATATGCGAGATATACATGTAGAAGAGGACGGAACAAGCATTTTTGTTATTTATTAAATTATATGTCTATAAGCTTAGATATTACTAATAAATAAATAAATAAATAAACAGAGGCTTGGCTTTCCACAATTCCTTTCCTCGCCAAAACGGCATGTCTCAGAAAATAAACTTCATGTCTAGGAGATAGTTCTTATGGCAGTTCAAAATATGCCATCAAACCCTCAGTTTTATATGATCCGCAAATCGCAAACAATCCTGTTCAAAGATCAGTGGCATATCTAAGGGGGTGGGACTTGTTCAAAAATAAATTCTGTCTTCCCTACCTTCCAAAAAAGGAGAAAAGATTGGTGATTGGTGTTTTGTCCTTCTTCAGTATTCCTACAGAGTATTTAAAAGAAAATGGGTATCTTATATATTTGACGTAACTTAAAAATATGTGAGATGAGACATTATGTGCTCATGAAATCATTCATGCTGGCATCTTTGCAGTCTACAATCTTTTCTGAAGAACCGTAGAACCACTCGGCAATTTCCGTAAAGGAATACGACCTCACTGGTTCGGTCGGATCGTTCAGTTTCCGGCACATGTCGCACCAGTTGATCGGTTGTAGTGTAACGACAGACGTTTGGTAAGCTTTCCAACTCAGGTAGGATGCGTATTTTTCCACATCGCTGTCCAACATCAACAGATAATCAGCTAAAGCCTTTGGAGAGGGGAAATCCGCAGTGTTAATGTGCCACTCGGGTTTGATACCAAGACGGGTGTAATTTGCTGCACCTCTGTTAATAATCACTAAGTCATACCCTGCATTCTGGTAAAATTTTTCGGTGACGTAATCGGTAGAAAAACTGTTCTCAAAGGCCAAATAAAATTTATATGTGGCATTGATAAATTCGAAGCATGACCTACTAGGAGAATCTTTTGGCGGACAAGGCTCGCCGCATGCGCCGTAGATGTCAACGCTGATATATTTGGATAACTCTGTAACGTAGTGTTCACGTTTGCTTGCCGTGTTGCAGTGACTTACGACCCAAGCCACTTGTTTCGGTTTCGATTTTGCTATGGCAATGTAATCCCGCCTGGCGGCATCCTCCGTCGCTTTGATAATCAAACCGTAAGGGTTGTAAATATCTGAGTCCACGCGGTACGTCATGGTCCAGTTGAAAGACCCCAGGAATTGTTTGCCGTATTCTGTGGAGGGGAAATACGTTTGGCATGGGGACTCACGATTGTGAAAAACCCATCTCTGTCCCGGGGGTCTCTGCGTCAGACTTGGCAGGGTGCTTTGAAGGTATTGGGCAGACTTTTTGTTGTTGCTAAGGAAACGGATGATGGCGGCAGAATTGAAAATGATGGCGTCACTGGCACCTGACAGCCGTTTGTCTTCCGTCACTATGCAGTTTTTAACGGGGCACTGTGTGAATGTCACTGGTACGTCTAGGTCGTTCATATTGTGCCAACATTTAAAGTTCCACACTAGGACAAGTTTCTCGCCGTTTGGACGATCCGGTACTGCAGCTTCGTTAGTCCGAATTCCCGAGTTTTGGTACAAAGTTGAACAAAATACTCTCTTCATGGGTTCAATAAGATGCTCATAATTATCTTTTGGGAGCTGCAACTTCACCGGTTCAGCTGGGATTGCTTTAACCGGTCCTGCAGGCAAGTTATTTGTTTGGATCGGTTGAGTTGGATAACCCAAGCGTGTCTCTAATGGCTGCCTTGCAGCATTTAACATTTTCAACACAGTTTCATTGTCCAACATATCACCCGAACATTTTCCATTTGCGCACAAGTCTGTCTGATCTGCCGGTTCAACTCCACGTCCAGTTTCAAAAAGGGTCCTTTCTTCGAGTTTTGTCTCGCTGTTTCCAATTATAAATGGTCCTATTACCAGCCCCAATATCACAACAACACACCACCCTAGCAGCAGACAAGTGTTCTGGCATCGCAAGATGTTCCTTAACTGTACTTTGTAGAATCGCAACATAGATACCATTGGTGTTGGTGGGTTGGTAGATCAGGAAGCTTTGATATCTGAAAACGGATATTTGTATTATATTATTTCTATAGAACTCTTTGTTGAATAAAATGGTCGGCACATTTCGATGAAGAGGAGGTAAAATACTAAGGCCCAAATATGCTTTTATGTAACTTATTAATTGAAATTAAACCAATTACTTCTTAGGGAACGAATATGCATCTTCGGGTCCCAGTTTAAGGGGGCGGTGGCCGGATATCCGTTGCGACGTTCTGGAGACAGCATTGTTATGGCAATATGACCTTCAGAGTCGGTTCTTTAACCCAATGGGCCATTAGCAGCTGTCTAAACTCCAGCTTTTGTTTTGTGCTTTTATTTGATAATGTCAAGCGCGATGCTTAGATTAGCAAACATATATGCATGAATGGAGATTTCGTGTGTCGAATATGCTCAATCCTGCATGCCTTCCAACACAATCGGAAGGATTTCATTCGTTCTGCCCTGAGCACCAGATCAGATACGTGTCAGCTTCTTCGTTTCCAAATTACATTACCTGTGGCACTTCCTAAACAAGCTTCTATAAAGTAGTGAAAATGAAGCCGCTGTCTCGCGTCTCTTCTTCAAAACCCAGGCTACCACGTTCCAGACAGCCTTTAATATATAACTTGACTCTCTCCTGAAGCCACGATATTGTGACTGTAGTAACATATACATATATATATATATGAATATTCATACATATGGCACGATACAATAAGGTCGTACGATACTCGTGAAGTATGAAATAATCATTTGCTATCCATATATTCCATGAATATTACCTGCGTATGTATATTGTATAATGAACAATATATTTGTAGGACTCTTTAAAAATATACCTACTCCACACCTTTTTGAATGTTTGTCCTTTTCACTGGTGAATGTGCTCTTCAATAGAGTGCCAAGCCAAGAAGCTCAACCACATTGGAGTTAGTGTGAGCTGCCTTATGCCACCTTATTACGTCTCCATGTAAAGTTTTGAGAACAAATTTGACAGACCAGAAAAATTTTTAAGTTCTCCTCCAATAACATCGATTTATACATTAAGAGCGCACATCTAATATAGTTATGAAGTGCGTTAAGTATGACACGAAAGTATGACGCTCGATGAATTTTTAATGCAGAGTAACACGATATTACCAGTCATTACAATTTTGATGTCTTCGTGTTGGATACAGGTGTTGACCTACGTAAACATGTGGAGACCAACCGTTGCCAGATTATATTATATAAAATCCGCCTCAGATCACAGAAATAAGAGCTGAAGTGGAGAACACATGTAGGTCTACACGTATAAAAGTTCCAGGAATTGCAATCACCAAACATAAATTTGGGAACTTGGGATAGGAGTACTTTATGGAGTAAAGTTCAATAAAATTACATTTTGTTATATTTTTCTCTTTTTACTGTTTATTTATTTATATCCAATTATTATTACTATCAACATTGGCTACTTATTTATTTATTTATGTACTTTAACACTATAACCCTCGTCTCGGCACATCTATATTGCCTAGATTTTAAAATCCCAGTTTGTGGAATTTTCAGAAATGGCTCTTGTCTGCTAGATAACCCAATGGTCCGAAGATTCTTTACGCGGGTGGTTCATTTGTCTGAAATTGGGACCATAACCAATGGCCCATTGGGTTTAAGAACCTTCTCTGAAGGTAATATCATAACAACACGAAGCAGAGACCGATACTGTGCTCGGACTGCGATTAAACTGTCTGGATTTTTTTTATTTGACCAGTAGTCTTTTGGTTCATAAACCGTCGGACAATCGAGAAGCGTCCGCTATCAACATAGCTTGGAACAAAACATGTCGCTGATCAATATTTGATAATGAAATGTATACAGTTCGTGATGCCACTGCCAATGGGTTTTTATGGCAATAATATCTTAGAGAACACGCTGTATACGAAACGATGAAAGACTTCATCAGATGACATCCATGACCATTTCCAAAATTCGACCGTGTAGTGTTCACAAATNTAAGACTTGGCAGGGTGCTTTGAAGGTATTGGGCAGACTTTTTGTTGTTGCTAAGGAAACGGATGATGGCGGCAGAATTGAAAACGATGGCGTCACTGGCACCTGACAGCCGTTTGTCTTCCGTCACTATGCAGTTTTTGACGGGGCACTGTGTGAATGTCACTGGTACGTCTAGGTCGTTCATATTGTGCCAACATTTAAAGTTCCACACTAGGACAAGTTTCTCGCCGTTTGGACGATCCGGTACTACAGCTTCGTTAGTCCGAATTCCCGAGTTTTGGTACAAAGTTGAACAAAATACTCTCTTCATGGGTTCAATAAGATGCTCATAATTATCATTTGGGAGCTGCAACTTCACCGGTTCAGCTGGGATTGCTTTAACCGGTCCTGCAGGCAAGTTATTTGTTTGAATCAGTTGAGTTGGATAACCCAAGCGTGTCTCTAATGGCTGCCTTGCGGCATTTAACATTTTCAACACAGTTTCATTGTCCAACATATCACCCGAACATTTTCCATTTGCGCACAAGTCTGTCTGATCTGCCGGTTCAACTCCACGTCCAGTTTCAAAAAGGGCCCTTTCTTCGAGTTTTGTCTCGCTGTTTCCAATTATAAATGGTCCTATTACCAGCCCCAATATCACAACAACACACCACCCTAGCAGCAGACAAGTGTTCTGGCATCGCAAGATGTTCCTTAACTGTACTTTGTAGAATCGCAACATAGATACCATTGGTGTTGGTGGGTTGGTAGATCAGGAAGCTTTGATATCTGAAAACGGATATTTGTATTATATTATTTCTATAGAACTCTTTGTTGAATAAAATGGTCGGCACATTTCGATGAAGAGGAGGTTAAATACTAAGGCCCGAATATGCTTTTATGTAACTTATTAATTGAAATTAAACCAATTACTTCTTAGGGAACGTATATGCATCTTCGGGTCCCAGTTTAAGGGGGCGGTGGCCGGATATCCGTTGCGACGTTCCAGCATTGTTATGGCAATATGACCTTCAGAGTCGGTTCTTTAACCCAATGGGCCATTAGCAGCTGTCTAAACTCCAGCTTTTGTTTTGTGCTTTTATTTGATATTGTCAAGCGCGATGCTTAGATTAGCAAACATGAATGCATGAATGGAGATTTCGTGTGTCGAATATGCTCAATCCTGCATGCCTTCCAACACAATCGGAAGGATTTCATTCGTTCTGCCCTGAGCACCAGATCAGATACGTGTCAGCTTCTTCGTTTCCAAATTACATTACCTGTGGCACTTCCTAAACAAGCTTCTATAAAGTAGTGAAAATGAAGCCGCTATCTCGCGTCTCTTCTTCAAAACCCAGGCTACCACGTTCCAGACAGCCTTTAATATATAACTTGACTCCCTCCTGAAGCCACGATATTGTGACTGTAGTAACATATACATATATATATATGAATATTCATACATATGGCACGATACAATAAGGTCGTACGATACTCGTGAAGTATGAAATAATCATTTGCTATCCATATATTCCATGAATATTACCTGCGTATGTATATTGTATAATGAACAATATATTTGTAGAACTTTTTAAAAATATACCTACTCCACACCTTTTTGAATGTTTGTCCTTTTCACTGGTGAATGTGCTCTTCAATAGAGTGCCAAGCCAAGAAGCTCAACCACATTGGAGTTAGTGTGAGCTGCCTTATGCCACGTAAAGTTTTGAAAACAAATTTGACAGACCAGAAAAATTTTTAAGTTCTCCTCCAATAACATCGATTTATACATTAAGAGCGCACATCTAATATAGTTATGAAGTGCGTTAAGTATGACACGAAAGTATGACGCTCGATGAATTTTTAATGCAGAGTAACACGATATTACCAGTCATTACAATTTTGATGTCTTCGTGTTGGATACAGGTGTTGACCTACGTAAACATGCGGAGACCAACCGTTGCCAGATTATATTATATAAAATCCACCTCAGATCACAGAAATAAGAGCTGAAGTGGAGAGCACATGTAGGCCTACACGTATAAAAGTTCCAGTAATTGCAATCACCAAACATAAACTTAATAGGTAATGGGATAGGAGTACTTTATGGAGTAAAGTTCAATAAAATTACATTTTGTTATATTTTTCTCTTTTTACTGTTTATTTATTTATATCCAATTATTATTACTATCAACATTATTTATTTATTTATGTACTTTAATACTATATTCCTCGTCTCGGCACATCTATATTGCCTAGATTTTAAAATCCCAGTTTGTGGAATTTTCAGAAATGGCTCTTGTCTGCTAGATAACCCAATGGTCCGAAGATTCTTTACGCGGGTGGTTCATTTGTCTGAAATTGGGACCATAACCAATGGCCCATTGGGTTTAAAAACCTTCTCTGAAGGCAATATCATAACAACACGAAGCAGAGACCGTTACTGTGCTCGGACTGCGATTAAACTGTCCGGATTTTTTTTTAATTGACCAGTAGTCTTTTGGTTCATAAACCGTCGGACAATCGAGAAGCGTCCGCTATCAACATAGCTTGGAACAAAACATGTCGCTGATCAATATTTGATAATGAAATGTATACAGTTCGTGATGCCACTGCCAATGGGTTTTTATGGCAATAATATCTTAGAGAACACGCTGTATACGAAACGATGAAAGACTTCATCAGATGACATCCATGACCATTTCCAAAATTCGACCTGGAACATCGTTACGTAAACAGGAACGCGCAGACGCTTTTATTATTATCCGTTGTTTCAAAATCTTTACTTACCTTTGTTACTATTTCGAACACAAATCCTCCGTTGTGAGCTCGGTTATTATTGATGATATCTGCATATGCTTAAATTTCCCAAAGAAGGCCGACTGTGCCGTGCGGATAATCACACTAAAACCACACCTTCAAAGTTGGCATCCAAAGCAGGTCTCGTGTACAATAATCAGTTTACGACGTTCTAAATAAAATATCATCTATTTCGCTTAATATCAAAATGTGGAGACGCCATGTTTTATTCAGCAAATCTCCACCTACTGCAGGTGCTGCACGATAGGCCGCCATAACGATGTCAAAAAAAAAAAAAAAAAAAAAACACGAAACCACTCTGCAAACCTCGACTGATGGATATTTTAAGGAAAAAGTAAATGACACAAGACGATCAGAGAGGCGCATCCGCCTCCTGGATGCGTACCACCAGCTTGGGTTTTGAATATAAACAAGAGGCATGTTAAGTGTAACAGCAGAGAAGTAATTTGCGCCAATTTAATAATAATATCAAGGGTGATTAAACAAAAAGGTTTAATGTAAAAAAATTGGAGCCACGCCAGTGACGCACACATTTTAGACTATATTTGCATAACTGTTTTACATCACATTTTCAGTACTGTTGACATCTTTTTATATTGGATTGTATTATTGTATAACACAGTAAAAAAATTCCATTACATTAACTGTGTGCGTCACTCTTTTGTGAAATGATCTTAACCGAAGGTGAACCTTTTTCATATGAATTTTCTAATTACAGTTACGATGCATGTTAGCAGCCTATCTAGCACTATTTACCACTATAAGTAACACAAACACTAATATTAACAGCTACACACATCATGAATTGAAGAGATGACAGGAAATTACTGTATCTGAATCCACCACCTTCCAGTGAATATATATCAGCAAAACAACAGCTGTTTTCCCTTTTTCAAGTGGGAATGGCTAAACAGGTAACAACAATTTAATTCTACTCGATACTTGTCTCACTCGTGGCGCTTAACAATCGTTTCTTTCTTTCTTTTTTTTTTTCATTAAAGGAGGGGGGGAGAGTGGATGCGGAAAGGGGTTCGACACTAATGGAGCTTACTAAGTCGTCTTAGCTCAAAAGGAATTTGAAATTTTATTCTGTGTAGCCTCAGCGAATCAATAACTTCTTCGTGTAACAAAAATTCCTTGTTCAAAATCAAACTAGCAAATAATTTTTGGTAATACACACCAATATAAGAATATAGGATATTAATGAGAAAGTGGGAAAGCTGTTGCCAAGGAACCGTTATCGGAACGAACTTCCCAGAGTTTTCAATTCCTGCTGTTTTTTTTTTTTTTTTTTTTTTTCAATCAGCATTATGCTTATTTCAGACTAACAAGTTCTTCAAAATGCACACTTTTCGTAACAGTCAGATTTTCAAAAAATGTTTGTGTTAAGCAAACCACGCGTACGCGCGCGTAACAAGGACAAAAGTACACTAATTAAAGCAAATGGTTGGAAATTGGATGTGCATCAAAACAACTGGTGGCGAAATATCTGTTTAAAATTGACCTTCAACCCTTTATTTCTGTCAATAATAAATTAAAATTTGGTGCAAGGCGTCAAGTTCTAAAATCTACTACCAGAAATAATCACACAATAAAACTCTTCTTGCCTGAGATCAAATCTACAATAGATATTTAAATATGAAAATAAGATTTACAACCAATGATTCTTACAATAATTCAGCAGATCCAATTCATTTAAAATCAAAAGACAGTATTCACTGGTCTAAGAATTCATCAACCGGAACAAACTAAATTTCCTTAACAACTGGACATTTCGCTTCGCAATTTACTCCCCCCCCCCTTTAAAAATTTTTTGAATGAACCAAAAGGTACAAACAAGCCAGAATTGTCACAGACACTGCAATTGAATCTAGAATACATTACTGATTAAGCAACTTTTTTCAATTTATAAATATTTAAAATGAATTCTGGCGAGACCCGTATTTTACATTTAACTTTTGTTCGTTCTCTTAAAAATAAAACAAAGATGCCAATTGTTTCCTCTGATAGCCAAATCAAAATGATCTAAATATACAACCTATTCCGTTATAACTTCAGAGCAAAAGAAAAGCATTGTGTCATTAAAATATCACAAATGGCTTCTTATATTGCCTCAAAAACCCAAAGCAAACCCAAATACAGTAGTATAAATCTAGAAATCCACGCAACAGAAATGTCGTAAAAATCGCCTTAGCAACACAGAAAACAATTTCTATACATAAAAAAAGTTATTAAAATCATAAAATTTATATATGCATGCGATTTGGTGGAGGAAGAACATTTGGATAAACAAAATAAGAGCCTGGGAAATGAATAAAAACAATTATTATCTTATTCGACCACAATGAGATTCGATCACTTAAAAAATTGTAAAATTCAACCACAGCCTTAATTATAAATATCATTGATTTTTTATCCTGGATTCCGAGACTTATTTTTTGTAGTATCATCTTTTCAATGACTATATACATTTTCACTCACATTATTTTCTTAAGACACAATCACAAGTCAGATATTGAATTATACCCGTCATTCCCTCTGTTAAAACGTGCACTAAAAATATTCTCTCACCCATGTGCCGTAGCAAAATACAACCTTATAAAATATATTTATGGGTTTGACATTACTATTATTGCAATTATATGTACAAGAGAAATACTGTGCGTAAGACAAGACAAACTCCCCGTAAAACTATTGTTATTGCAATTTATCAAATGTTACTTCAAATAATTTTTCCTACTTGGCGTGTTATTTTCATTCTGTCCTTCAACTTCTAAGAATATGAAATAAGTCACGACCCAAATCTGAATTCCATAAAAAACCTGGCTTCCTACAGTTTATTTTACTCTTTTTCACTTCATGATTTTAAACCACTCAGATGTTTCTTAGGACTATGTGTTAGGAACAGGTGATGACTTCTTCATCGTGTGGAGGAGCGGTTTCCAGAGCGTCCGACGCCGATCTCTTAACTGACACGACCTGTAAGTAAAAATACAGCAACAACATAAAATACAAGCTCGTTCTGGAAGAAATACTGGGCCTGTAGGCACGACGATTGCTTTATTATCAATAAGCAATTACTGTTTTATTTACAATTATCACGCTGCATACAAAACACTTTCGGGTGTGACGTATTCTGTGGCACTTAAAGGATTATGACGTCAAACCTAAGAAAAGGTGACGTCACTATCAACTCCTTGAAAACGAAAGCAACGGGAAATTACGTGGCAGGCTGCAGACGTGACATACTCAAGTTTGAAATTCCGAGAATGCATTAAAACTTGCTTTGAGAGCCCTAAACTGTCCACGAAAGGTATAATCGTCGAACCCGAACGCCATTGTTGTATTTCATCTTAAAACATCCTCGGTCTTTTTCAACGAAAGAAAAAACAAAACAAGGTGGTTGTACAGTAAATAGATTTTTTATTCAATCCACATCATTTTAACTGAGAGAACAATTTTACTCATGGCACCAAGCTAAACAAACAAAACTGCTTGTAATAAAAATAGAACAAATCAAGGATAAACTAAGGGTATGTCCATAACCAGTTAATAATACAAGTTCGATATTTCATGAATACAGATATGCCTTCTTTCAAGAATGTCTGTGCATGAAAAACAGAGTATCTTTGTAAGCATTGTAACATCCAGTCACATTCACGTTGAGCAGACTTTTCAGTCCAGTAAGAGGTTTTAAAATTTTTACTTTTTCTGCACTGAATCTGTATTTGACTTTTAATAAAAAACTTAGACTGTAAAGGAATGGGCAATAAAACGGAATAGTTCTATATTGGGTACTCAGTGACCAGACAAGCAAAAGAAAAAAAAAGAAAAAAAAACATTGACAAAAGTGTTAAAAAAATAACTCCCAAGAATTTCTACTCAGACAAGGTTAATAGACAGTGTTACACCACTCTAACATGTGTTCTAAATGAATCACAAGTGCAATGTCACTCTTCATTGGCAAACAAACATTGAATAAATCTCAACTGTCAAAATGCTACTAACCACTGATGTCATGTACTTTTCCTTTCTTTTACGTTTACAAGGAACAAAACAAATGTAAAGAAGTTTGTTCATTTGATTATTTAAACAAGAACATCAGAGAGGCCCAATGAAATTAGTGAGGGGGGGGCATCATTCTCTGAACTTGTGTATGTTTTTAATATTTTACCTAAAACCTTGCACATTTTTAATGATTTTTTTTCATAGTCAAACTTAAAAGATGAAGACGCTATATCAAAATATTGAATTTAGAAAACCTACATTAATTATGCACCAATAAATTGAGCTGATAACTTGAGGGTGACTAGAAACTAACTTTCAATAAATAACAGAAATTTTGAAGCCTATGCAAATGAAATAGCTTATTAAAATACTGTTTGTCCTGAATGCATATATTTCTCCATATTTTTGTGCACTCATTTATCACTTTGTAAGTACATTTTAAAATTCATCTGCATAATTTTTATTGCCTCTCCAGGATAGGTTCTCCTTTTTAATGATTTATCAAATAATTTTTGATAGTCTACAGGAAGCTGTCACCGGATAAACACATTTGCCTTAACGTAGAACCATTTTTTCCTATTTACTAGGATAATTGTCAACTGGTGCAGTGAAATTGGAGTAAAATCAGTAAAAATGTTGACATAATAATAACTATAAGCCAAAATTACATACATCATTTGACTTCAACCCAATTAAGCAGCTCCAGCTCTGCAGGTCAACCAGAACAATCATTGCTGCTCAAAAAGCTTGCTCAACCAACACTATCATTGCAGCTCAAAAAACATGCTCAACCAACACAATTATTGTTGCTCAAAAATCGTGCTCAACCAACACATTTATTGTTGCTCAAAAATCATACTCGACCAACACAATCATGGCTGCTCAAAATAGTGCTCAATCAACACATTCATTGCTCCAACAGCACAATTACTCAACCAACACAATTACTTCTGCTAAACCAACACAAACACTGCAGATAAACCAACATACTGGGAAGAACTTATTTATGATCATATCAGCTACACTTTTATGTGTACAGGGATCAATGAAAAGTTACTTCAAGAATGACAAGACCTTAACTTATCAAGAAGTGACTATTACAATGCTAGGTAATAAAATAATCTGCAATCTGGTTAAGTCTTTTTAAATGAAAAAAAAGTAATATTACTACCATATTTACACGGCAACAGCTCAGCTGTCTGTATGAACTGGAATTTAACTTCATAATTTTCATAGAAGCATTTAAATCCAGACATATTGAGACAGGCATTGTATCTGGTCAAAAGACTCATGACTTATTACAAATCCATCACTGTTCACAGATATTATTATGTAAATAACAGTACCAAATATGAATCCCCTGAAGAAGAACAGTTGTCAATTTACAAATACAACATTATATACATATGGTTACCTATAGCAGCATAAGTATGTGTGTGTTTGGGGGGGTGGGGTGGGGTGGAAACTAAAAAAAACACAGTTCTCTTAATGAAATATGCAAATAATTTCTAGTAACTACATGTAAAACCCAGGTGTCAGAAAAATGGAAGGCACAATTAAAAAAAAAAAAAAAAACGGGGATTAGTTAGCAAACTGATAACCAAACTGCAAATCATATCTTTAATAAGTCGGACCAAATTCACAGCAGAGCTTGCTACTACACATAGGGGTTAGGCTCACCATCAACAAAATACTACTTTTGCTTCAGAATACACACACAAAACTGTAGGAGATGGGCATAAACTGTTGAAGCATGGACTACAAGTGAAAGGGTATGCCATAACAGGCAAATGAATAAAAGCTTTCTGGTTAATTACGAGGACCTAAAGTCTTTAAATTCCAATTCAATAGCATACAATATTCAGCATTTAAAATACGACTCTTTAACAAGAACCATCTGAAATGTTCATGGTTTCTAAACAGTTCAGGATCCCTTTTGTGCTTTTTTTTAACAAAGTTGTAAAATTGACAGATGCAGTCTGTGTACATCCCAGTTCCATGGAGTCTCAGTATAAACACTGTTTGGTCACTGTAACTTTCACCATAATTATGATATATTTACACTGTATCCCCCCCAAAAAATACTAAATATAATATTGCTGTATACTCCAATAAATGGCTGTATGTGATACTGATTAAACCCGCTATTAAAACATTTTCTTCAAGTCGTGTAGCCAAATCCCTCCTCGATATACAAAGGCGTTTGGGGCTCTTCAAAATGTGATGAGTCAGTACTGAGGGTTCGCATTCGTCCTGGAATCGGTACCATGGGTATCGCAAAATGCTGCAACGGAAAACAAAATGGCGTCATGAGATCCCGACTCTCTTGTTTTATTTGTTTTAATATACGTGCCTGCACACACCGGGTTCAACATGAATAATTTGCAGTCAGCTCGCGATGGTTGGGACACCTTAAGTCACTTTGAGATGCTTTAATTCATTTCAACTCCTGCATTATCCCTCCCAAATAAACTCCACATTTTGCCGACATCATCCACCTTTTTTGTGATGCTTCTATTAAATATTCCTACGATGAATCACATACAACAAAGTAAACTCAGTTATTGTGACAGATTTATAATACCTAGTTCTAGTCTAATTTATAGATTACAGTTAACTGACTCTTAAAATCTGAATACCTTACAATTTTTCTACTGAATTCTCCATAGGTCTTGTTTATGTTCAAGATATTCTATTACAGTTTTGCTTCACAAATCCAAGTTAAGCATTTGTCGCTATATTGATAAGATAAAACAGACATCTTTGTAGAGATTTTGTGAACTTTAACAGAGTAATAAAATCTCATGTAACAAGCTATCTACCGGGGTACATTCATTGTAACCTAGTAAATTCCACTGTACCTTCAAATGTTTGAACACTAATTAAATCAAAAATTAAAAAAAAAAAAAAATCAAAATCATCTTACACTTAACAAACAAGAAGAAACTGGCTGATTATTCACAAGTACCCGTTTGTGTGTGCAAGTAATAACATTTCTAAAACTACAACATACAATCTTATTAATACAACATTTAATCAAAATATATTTCTAACATCTAACTTTAAGCAAAATGATAAAAAATGCACTTAAACAAAACTTATAACTGACAATATTACATTACGACTTACAAATGTTTCATTGCAAAGACAGGTTACTTTACTGAAATAATATATGTAAAAATAGTACATGTACAGATGGATGGTTTGAGTGTATCAAAATGATTATTTAAAGACACGACTGTACATTGCAATTAAATATTTCAATGGGTGGGAAATTTCAAGGACAATTTTTTTCATTAAAAGTAACTGGCAACTTTTCTCATTATTAGCACATTTAGCAAGCTAAAATTAATAAACCGATAATCATACATATCATTGCTTTCATACAGGACATCATGTTCACAAATGATCAACCATACAGCATAAATAATGATCAATCTATTAACAAAATTTTCAAGAAATACATATTCCTTTATTTTGCTATGCAGGATGAAGAATTAAGCAATCTTTCTACTATAATGCTGAATTACAACTACCTTATTAGAATTATCTATCTACTGTACTGAAAATGCTATTACTTTTCTGATGTATAATTCCATATCATAATTTGTTAATTATAAAAAAACAATGTGGTTTAGAATCTGTCAAGCGAATTAAGAAAAATTCCATCAAATGCCTTTAACAAGTCCAATACCTATCATAAGTTTCTATTCTATCATAACACTGAAAAATATATATACCACACATTTTCAAGCCAGCATCTTGGAAAACACTATTTCCAAATTATCATAAAATGCTGCAAAAATTAGAGGCTTGTTCATCACCTTGATCTCAAAAATTGAAGTAGTTATTCTGTACACCTTGATTCTAAATAACTCACCAAAATCCTATATCTGAACAATATCCTCTTTCACTGTGTAAAGAAACTCTGTTTTACAATTGTTTGTTCATTACCATTCTGCACGTAATTCAACAAGGCAGTTGGTTTCACACATACATTTCATTTTACAGACCCATTGAGTGACCACAGAAATAGACAGTATGTAGTAAACCATAGTATACAAATCATTTTCTGAGTATTTATCATTCAGTTCTTTCTTCAGTTTGACAAAATGTAAGCAATTCCAGACTACACATGCATAAGCACACATGCATAAGCACCTTAAGCACATCTACAGGCTTTGAAGCAAATTGCATGTTTTTCTACCTTTTTCAGTCAGGCAGTGACTTACATTTTGAAACAAAGGCATACGCATTTTTACTTCAATATATAATATGAATCTAAACAGGGGCACTGCTAACCATCTTTGATCAGAAACAGGGCAATTGTATTACCAAACGGATTCTTAGATACTCCATCAGAGGGAGCCACATTATGAGCTCGACAGCTGTTTAAAGCTCTATCATTTTTCACAGCTGAAGTTTTGAAGTTGGTTTGTTTTGAAATTGGATAACCACACTCAAAAAATGTGGGATAACATTCAACTACCTGACAATCACCACAACTGTGTTGCATTTTTGACCGCCGCATTTGATAACAGTGATTCTTCTCAACATAAGTCTAAGAGAAGCAATTAACTGTGAAGCTCATTAGCTAATATAGCTTAATATTTACACTGCTCGTATTAAAATCACTTCCCACTGAAAAGCCATCTTTATAACAATTAGATATTTATCTTGCATATGGGTAACAAGTCATACATCTTGAATGACAGCACATACAGATCATAACTGTGTTTATATTCTATTATCAAACAACAAGTGCTCAAGGCAACAAAAGCACTGAAAACAAAGCTGTGACCTTGAAAAGTAGGCCAAGTGACCCTTTTATTTCATCCAAGAGCTCCATGGGAAGCTTCTAGGCCATAAATCCAATATTCCTTGCTCAGCCTTTTCTCAAGTTATCAGTGTTATGAAACATGGACAACAAACAGACAATCTATGGCCATTTTTAAGCTTTCACAACTGAGTGGAAAGAGAAAGAAATTAACTAAAAGTGATACATCTGCCATGCTATATGAACACAATCGCTGCTGTACTACTTAAAAGCTTGCATACATATTTGATATAGATATAAACATAAGCAGACAGCTTCAAGCAAAAGATGTATGTGTCATATTTATTGCTGCTGGAATCATTGCACTAAAAAGCAGAAGTGTGATCAACAAGATAACTTGTATCTGATTCTCCAAAATTCTGTACCATATTCAATGATAGCTTATTTAAAAGCATTTTACTTCAAATGTTTGAAAAAGGTTAAGTTCGCTTATAACCACAAAAAAAACTATGAAATCGTCAATGTATATCACACTTGATGTTTTAAACAATAGAAATCACTGAAAGGTTGCAAAATAATGAATCAAGAATAATTTCATGTGCATAAGCTCCACAAATGCATATATGTATATATAAATCCAAGTGCATCTCTCAAAGCAAGCCAGTATCTATCCATGCAATATCCCATAACCCCTATGTCAGCTATTTCCCTATCATTTCCTGTTTCTTTTTAATACATCTCTAGGTATTTTATGTCATGCGATGAGCCTCTATTACAAACACTCAAAATGATATCTTTCCTTTACCCAAAAGGTCTCCTAAATTAAAGACTACTATGACCAGAATAAAGACCACTAGTCAGTATGATCAGATCAACAAACTGGTTAACCAGTCAGAGATTTGCAGAGATGAAAGAAGACTTTTAAAATAAAATTTGGAGAATGAGAGGGCCAAAGGTGCACAGCTTCATATGGGAAGGGGGGGGGGGGAGGGGAGGGGCATTAATACAATGCCTAAATATCATGATTTCTGGATAAAATTGGAAAGTATTTATCTGTAGACTTTATAACCATTTGACGCTCTCACTTCCAGCATCTGTGAAGCAGAATAGTAGTTTATAAAAGTTTATAGTTATATATAACTTTATTTTTCTAAATAAATAAAAGAAAACATATGATCATATTGAAGCTTTTGGAAGTTATCAAGCCATCAACTTTCATTCAGTCATGCTAATTAAAATGGTTGGCATTTCAGAATGTCTTATTTTTCCGGTTGAAACATTGGTCCAATGGGTTAGATAAGACAAATTGTGAATGCATTTTTTCAGAATCTGTGAATTGCACTCATTGGCTTTTAAGGAGTCTTTTTGTTTGTATTAGGTGCAGTTTGTTTGAAGGTTCGCTGTGGTTTGTATAATGAGCAGTGTAAAAGCTAGAGCCTGTTGTGACATTGTGTTAGATGTGACAGTATGCAGCAGAGCAGTGTGCTAACTGAGACAGACATTTCTGCTGGATATACACCTGTTGTACTAACAGGATCAATCTATCTTCGAGGGGATTCTCGCTAAATTGCATTCAGCTTAAGCGGCTTAGACGTCTGGCATGCCTACTGAAGCTGCTTAAGAACAATGAATTATCCCCTAACAGCTTCAGTAGGCATGTCAGACATCAGAGCCGCTTGAAATGAATATAATTTAGTGAGAAACCTCTGAGAGATGGATCGATCCTGCTAGATCAATCTAGGTATGGGAATGGGGTCATAGTGTAGTGACAAAGAGAGCCATTTAAATTTTTTATGTCAGTTTCAAAAAAAAATGTCCTAGAAGGGGCATTTTGAGGAATGTGACAACTCGTTCGACCCACCTTGGGTTTATCCCTGTGCGTATCGACAGCTTCCACATTGAGCGATATTTCTTCCATGAGACAGCCATATGCTACAGGCGTGAGCTTCATTACTGTGTGGAGAGGAACACGCAGATAAGGCAACTCCTCTGCAAATAACAAAGCAGAAAATATAAAATCCGGATCAGAAAAGGATTTCATCAGTTGTGTTGTACACTAGGAAAAAAGAACCTATTTTTCTTCAACCAACAGCTAGTATTGAAACTGTTGTTTAAATCCAATATTTCAATGTTGATCAGAGCATTTTCATCAACCTGTACCTTCCCTTTTACCAAAAGAAAAATTACCACTTTGTTATTACACATAAGGATAACACTACAGTTTTATTTCATCAGAAGTTAGTCTGTATAGGTAAACCATAATGAATTGTATATAAATCAGGTATCATATCATTCATCATCTTATACCCTATTTCATTATGAAAATCTTAACTAACTGAATGTATTTCACCACTATAAAACTGAATATATAATGACAGAAACATATAAAGTACTGTATGACTAGTAAGTATATAGTGTATGCATATTTGAAATACCAGCATTTTTATCCAGGAAATACGCCAGCAGACATCTTGCCACGGCCTGATGACATACAACCATGACATTGGTCTGACGTTCCAGCTCCTGAATTATATAATAATATAATATAATATAGTGCAGTGCAATGCAAACAACTGAATAAAACATTACTTCCATGATTCAAACTAAATAATTTCCATGCTTTATTTGAAGACAAAACATATGGTCATTTTTTTCATACCACATGGCTTGATTACAATCATTTTTCCTGCTATTGTAAGCTCAATATAATTGAAGTGATGTTAATCAGTTCTTTAAATCTTCATTTAGACTAGAATTTGAAAGCTTAAGAAAATAACATAAAAACTTACCATAATTACAGGTTCTAACCTTGCCACTAAATCTTGGTATGACTGTAATATAAAAACAAAGTGATTAAAAACTGTCATATTGAATAAAATTATTTGTGCTTTTCATAAGGTTAAAGTAATAACATATTTCCTGGTAACTTAAATTTTCTTCCAGTGGATGGTAACTGAAGGCACTTAAAATTTGGAGCTACCTTTCTTATGTAAAAGGTATATAAGTTTCAGGCTATGTATAGAGTGACAAACACTGATGCTTAAGAGAGACCACTACTGAATCAAATGCTAGAGTGACCACTCATAATGCTACAGAGTGACCAATTCTGATGCTCTAGAGTGACTACTAAAGATGCTCTAGAGTGGTCAACAGCAACTAATGCTGTGGAATAACCAGAGTGGCCACTGCAGATGTTTAAGTGACCAACTAACCTCGCCTTTGGGGTATCTGTAGTGATACTTGTCCTGATCCCTGAGGGCAAAGTCCACTGGGTATCTCTCTGCTATTTCCTCATATGTCATTTCCTCACATATACCCTAGAAAACAAAGGTGCAGTTTCAATCAACAACAATCTTTTTCAAACTTTCAACACTTAACAGGATACCTTCAGAAAAAGACAGTTTTCTTTACAATAGGACTCTTTTTCATTATTTATCTTTTTAAATCAAAATCTAATTGATAGTTAATTTTCTACAAATCTCATTTGTTGCAAAGGTTACTTATAATGCATTGTCAAAAGACTGCCAAACATAACTTATTCAATGAAAATATATTTATCATCTGTTTACTGCACTTATTTATCTTTATGCTTTGACAATTCATCTACAAAAGAAATATTATTACTGATATCATTAATAACTTAATCTAAACAAAACATTTTTAATGTATACTTACAGCATTTATTTCATTCAGAGCCTTCCATTTTTCTTTAGGAGCATTAACAGGATTGGCCGTCTGGACAGTCCTCTTCATTTCACTGGACCACACCTTTAATCCTGGAATGTCCTCTTTGTCCACAAACTCAGCAAGGGCCTTGGCATACTGAAATATATTATTTTTGTGTTCAAATTTCTGCCAGCAACTTAATATCTCATCCAGTATTATGTAATGTATGGATGATTGCATTGCAGTGCCATCCTACTGAAATATAATAATTAACTTCTGATATTATACAAGTTATTGATTTTTATTATTAAATTATTAGTTTTTACTGAAAGAAATGCCTTACCAGATTACTAAAGGCAATGTGTTTATGCCAAAGTTCATGATTTGTTAACAACTACACTTAACATGAAGACTACGTTATTGTCTTGCGCACTGTTTGTTCGTATGTATGTCTATTTCCAGGTAATAAGTACTAATATCACCTACCTGTACATATGTTTGCTTGTTTACTGTTTATTTGCATACTTTGCAGATACGATGAATAAGTCTGAATGGAATCCAAACAGATCCATAATTCAAAGCATGAAATTAGCTGTTATTTATACAGTGCTTTTCTCCACCAGGGCCCAGTTTTATAAAGGACGTTTAGCACTAACCAGTGTTTAACTCTAACCAGACCTAAATAGTCTGTTAGCAAACTGACCTTTAAATAATTATTTAATCCAGTTAAACACTGGCCAGTTAACTAATTGGCTGTTTTCCGTCAGAAGACCGTATATAAAACACATTTTAANCGCCTTGTTATTACACATAAGGATAACACTACAGTTTTATTTCATCAGAAGTTAGTCTGTATAGGTAAACCATAATGAATTGTATATTAATCAGGTATCATATCATTCATCATCTTATACCCTATTTCATTATGAAAATCTTAGCAAACTGAATGTATTTCACCACTATAAAACTGAATATATAATGACAGAAACATATAAAGCACTGTATGACTAGTAAGTATCTAGTGTATGCATATTTGAAATACCAGCATTTTTATCCAGGAAATACGCCAGCAGACATCTTGCCACGGCCTGATGACATACAACCATGACATTGGTCTGACGTTCCAGCTCCTGAATTATATAATAATATAATATAATATAATATAGTGCAGTGCAATACAAACAACTGAATAAAACATTACTTCCATGATTCAAACTAAATAATTTCCATGCTTTATTTGAAGACAAAACATATGGTCATTTTTTTCATACCACATGGCTTGATTACAATCATTTTTTCTGCTATTGTAAGCTCAATATAATTGAAGTGATGTTAATCAGTTCTTTAAATCTTCATTTAGACTAGAATTTGAAAGCTTAAGAAAATAACATAAAAACTTACCATAATTACAGGTTCTAACCTTGCCACTAAATCTTGGTATGACTGTAATATAAAAACAAAGTGATTAAAAACTGTCATATTGAATAAAATTATCTGTGCTTTTCATAAGGTTAAAGTAATAACATATTTCCTGGTAACTTAAATTTTCTTGCAGTGGATGGTAACTGCAGGCACTTAAAATTTGGAGCTACCTTTCTTATGTAAAAGGTATATAAGTTTCAGGTTATGTATAGATTGACAAACACTGATGCTTAAGAGAGACCACTACTGAATCAAATGCTAGAGTGACCACTCATAATGCTACAGAGTGACCAATTCTGATGCTCTAGAGTGGCTCCTAAAGATGCTCTAGAGTGGTCAACGGCAACTAATGCTGTGGAATGACCAGAGTGACCACTGCAGATGTTTAAGTGACCAACTAACCTCGCCTTTGGGGTATCTGTAGTGATACTTGTCCTGATCCCTGAGGGCAAAGTCCACTGGGTATCTCTCTGCTATTTCCTCATATGTCATTTCCTCACATATACCCTAGAAAACAAAGGTGCAGTTTCAATCAACAACAATCTTTTTCAAACTTTCAACACTTAACAGGATACCTTCAGAAAAAGACAGTTTTCTTTACAATAGGACTCTTTTTCATTATCTTTTTAAATCAAAATCTAATTGATAGTTAATTTTCTACAAATCTCATTTGTTGCAAAGGTTACTTATAATGCATTGTCAAAAGACTGCCAAACATAACTTATTCAATGAAAATATATTTATCATCTGTTTACTGCACTTATTTATCTTTATGCTTTGATAATTCATCTACAAAAGAAATATTATTACTAATATCATTAATAACTTAATCTAAACAAAACATTTTTAATGTATACTTACAGCATTTATTTCATTCAGAGCCTTCCATTTTTCTTTAGGAGCATTAACAGGATTGGCCGTCTGGACAGTCCTCTTCATTTCACTGGACCACACCTTTAATCCTGGAATGTCCTCTTTGTCCACAAACTCAGCAAGGGCCTTGGCATACTGAAATATATTATTTTTGTGTTCAAATTTCTGCCAGCAACTTAATATCTCATCCAGTATTATGTAATGTATGGATGATTGCATTGCAGTGCCATCCTACTGAAATATAATAATTTACTTCTGATATTATACAAGTTATTGATTTTTATTATTAAATTATTAGTTTTTACTGAAAGAAATGCCTTACCAGATTACTAAAGGCAATGTGTTTATGCCAAAGTTCATGATTTGTTAACAACTACACTTAACATGAAGACTACGTTATTGTCTTGCGCACTGTTTGTTCGTATGTATGTCTATTTCCAGGTAATAAGTACTAATATCACCTACCTGTACATATGTTTGCTTGTTTACTGTTTATTTGCATACTTTGCAGATACGATGAATAAGTCTGAATGGAATCCAAATAGATCCATAATTCAAAGCATGAAATTAGCTGTTATTTATACAGTGCTTTTCTCCACCTGGTTTCTTTTGTAGATACTTACTGCTTTCCCATTGGGTGACAGGTCAGAGTCGCCCCCTATCCTTCCTTTGAGGTTTAGCATGCTTTCTCCATGCTGAAATACATTACATGTCATTTACTCATCATTAATCTTTGTCTTCCACACAACAGTTACAAAATAAAAAATATATGATATGCTTGTCTCAATCTTAGAAGCAAAGCTGATACAGTGGGAATTTCAAGACTTTGTACAAAAGAAACAACAGATGAGCATTCTGTTAATGATGAGCAGTGTGACATACACATCTTATTTACCACAGAAAAAAAAAATTTAAAGGCAAACAAAGAAAAAAATCAAAACTTTTCCTATTAAAAAAAAAAAAAAAAAAA